>CATKHJ010077304.1:0-18700 GCA_949750685.1 Vernicia montana | reverse complement strand
TAATTATCAAAATTATTTTTCTACTTCATTTCGTTAATTTTATAAAGTTAATTTCATAAAATTAATTAATAAAATTATTTTCTCATTAGTTTAGGAATTTTTTCGTAAAGTTATTATTTTGTACAAAATAAGTCATATTTTCGTAAAATTAAAAATTTTTTCGCAACTAAGAAGAATTACAAAAAGATAATTTAATTTACGAAAAAATATAAAAAAATTGTGATTTTTCGTAAAAGAACGATTTTTTTCGTAAAGTAAAACAAAGTAGATTTACTTTGTTAAAAATAAAATAACCATAGAAAACACCATGAAATATTATATAATTTTGCAAGTAAGAAAAAATATTAGTTATTGCTATCTGCCTCAAAATTAAAACTCTTGTCAATAAGTAGAAGTCAATAAGTAGAATGAGTAGAAAGGTAGAGGGATTAGAGTTGCTTTTTCAAATATATAACACCATGAATATGAATATAGGCATACTTGGTAAAAGTAAGAATTATACTCTTTGGAAAAAAGATTAAAAAAAAAAAAAAAAAAAGCAAATTATTATTTAGTCTCTAAGGTTTAATTTAATTAGCTAATTCGTTTCTGCTTTTTGAGAAATTAACTAATTAGTCCCTCAATTTTGATTCTGTCAGACTATTTAGTCATTCCGTCCAATTTTTATACTTTTTTCTGTTAAATTTATAAATAAAAAAAAGCCTAAAATGTCATTGTATATATAATAAATATAATTTTAATTTTATTATTTAAAAATTAAAAAAAAATCAAATTAATAAAAGTAAATAATATTTATATATTTATATAATAATTATATTTCATATCATCAAATTATAAAATTATTTATTACTATATAATTATTATATATAAAAAAAATATTTATATTAATAAAATTAAATGATTATTATTTAATTTTATTAATTTAATTTTTTTATTTTTAAATAATAAAATTAAAATTATATTTATTATATATACAATGGCATTTTAATTATTTTTTATAAATTTAACGGAAAAAATACAAAAACTAGATGGAATGACTATATAGTCTAACGGAACCAAAATTAAAGGATTAATTTGTTAATTTCTTAAAAAGTAAAGACGAATTAGTTAATTAAATAAAATCTTAATAACTAAATAGTAATTTATAAAAAAAAAAAAAAAAAAAAAGACTTACTCATTTATTTAAATATATATTTTTTAAAATTTGTTTCTTGGTCAAGCTTTTGAGGAATTCTAGAAGCCATAAACCTTGGAGATTTGTTTGTTAGATTAGATTGCAACGTTAATTTTCAATATATATATATATATATATATAATTGAAAGGAAAGAAAATTTAATTATATATACATTTCTATAATTATGTAGAATTATTAATTAAAGAATTTATAATCTCAATATGAGAGAATTCTAATCTACAAAATTTTGCACTATCTTGAACCATATATCAATTGATGCAAGTCCATAAATTTTGACCGGCCTTGGAACTTGTACATACATATATAATAATAAGGTAATGATTTTGTTGAAAGTGTAGAGAAAAGTGATAAATACATGGAGATACATCAAGCTACGTACCGATATTTGGAACCTATGAATTATCATCTGTCTTATTTTCATCAAATATAAAGTAAATCATCAATGGCCATTGAAGGCCAATCTAATTTATTCTCTAGTTTGGTCCCTCTTGCAAGTTGGTGTTGGCCGGCCGTGGCCATTTTCGACCGTTGAGGCTTATTATTCTTCAGATTAATTTTTTAGAGTAAATTGTTTTAGCCAGATTATTATTCCTATTCAAGGCCGGCTAGGAAACCATCAAATCATATTTGCTATTTGAGAGGAAAGTAAAGTCCCCTATTGGGACCTAAACCGATTATACACAGTGTTGTTAAAATTGGACCGATTAAATTGAGAATCGACTACTGATTCGGTTTTTAAATTATAAAAAACTAAAAAATTATTGAATCGGAAAAAATCAGTACAAACTAGAAAAAATCGGTGAACCGGTTGGACCGAAATTTACAAAACAACTCCGTTTTGAACTTAATAAAATTAAAAAAAAAAATTGACAGGAATTAAATCGAACCACGAACCAACAGAGAAACCGATTCGGTTTTAACAACATTGGTTATACGTACACACTATACAATTAAGCATCAAATTTTTGGAGGATTTTTCTTTTCTTTTTTTTTTTTTTTTTAAATTGAAATAAAAAAAAATGGAATTATCCTATCCCTAAAAGTGAGGGAAATGAGGATCTTCAAGGGATAAGCAGAAATATATATTATATTCCTATTTCCTAATTCACTAGTTCAATGAAAGTAGGAAACTACGGAAGTTTCTTTTATCATTATTGCTAAGCTAATTGTAATCTGCCTAATATGCTTAAGAAATGATGTTAATATTCAAAGATCATTAATTGAAATAGGATTTATTAGTGGCTAATGAAGCCTAGTCTAGATGGCTGGGGCAATTTAATAAATTAATGCATTTGAAAAAAAAAATCAAATTTAGATTATTTTTAAAGTAATTCTCAAATTATAGTGATTTTTTTATTGAAAAGTCAAAACCACCAAAATTTTTAGCGGAAATGATAATTTTTACTATAAATTTTGGCAGAAAAGCAAAACAATATAAAATTTAGCGGAATATATACGAAAATCTCTATAAAAAATGGCAAAAAAGTAAATAAATCAGTGCCATTTTTTACAGAGATTTTCAAAATATTCTACAAAATTTTATAGTGTTTTGCCTTTCCGCTAAAATTTAGAGGAAATTACATCATTTACCCATTTTTTTTATTATTTTTACTTTTGTACGCTCCGTATAAAAATTTAACATTTGTGCTATTTGCTTTTTGCTTTTGTACGTTTTTTCATTTATTGTTCTTATTATTTTTATCTTATTTGTTAAAAGTTTTCTTCAATTTACTTTATTCTTTTTTTGTCCTTTTGTTTGCTCTATTTTAAATTCTTACAGACCTCGTCTCTTTTTTTCTTTTCTTCTTTTTTTTTTCTTAAATTTTTCTTTCATTTTCCCATCAATTGTTGCTTGAAATTTAATATTTATGCAGTTATTTCTCATTTATCTTTCAATTTCGGGTGTTATCTTTTACATGTAAGTGATTTTTTTTTTTTTGTAACTTCCATTTTTGCTTTTTTGTTTTTCTTGATTTCGTGGAGTTTTCTAGCCATGATGATGTTCCAATGGAAGGTGATGAAGACGTCACTATCTCAGTTTGGATGAATATGTGATTTTTAGGATATATAATATAATAAATTTATATTTTAGGAGGCTATTAGATGAGACTTTCAATTTTTTGAAGATATATTTCAATTGTTTGACAAAAAAACTCATTTGTGTTGTGTTGTGATTTATTAAAAAGGTTCTGAAATTTTGAAAAAAAAAAAATTGAAGGTTTTAAACTTTCGAAGAAGAATGATGATGATTTTCAGTAAAAAAAATATATATATACATATTGATGATTCTTCTTCAAAGAAAGAGGTTAAGGGTGTTAAGTCTTCAAGGAAAAAGAAAACATCTATTTCTAGTATTTTTGAAAGTGATGAAAAATATGTTGGGAGAAGACAACTTTTATTGTATAGCCTCCATTTTTGTTAACATTTCTAACTTTTCATTTATTTTGAGTATATGTTTGATTTATTTTATTTATATATTTGATTGATGTTTGGTTGATTTAATGTATATGTTTAGTTAATTTTGTATACTCAGAATATATCAAGAGTATACCATTTATTATTATTATAATCATTTTTAATTCACTATTTTTTTTGTAAATTTTAAAATAATGAATCGATCAAGAACTTAGTTTTTTAAAGTTTGATTAAAATATATTAAATATATACTAAATATATTGAATGAATACCATTTTGAATTAAAATATCAATTTTAAAAACAAACACTAAAATTTTAGCAGATATATACTAAACATATACCCAACATACACTCAAAATATATTACGAGTATACTCAAAATATACCTAATATATACCATTTCATTGAAAAGCGTAAAAATGTAAAAAAAAAAAATTGCTAAAGTGTATTTTTGTAAAAAAATTGTCAAAAAGCATATTTTTATAAGAAAATTGATTAAAGCGTAAAAATATAATATTAAAATCTTTTTTAGACATTTTTGTAAAAATCCCTAAAATTTATAGTGACAATTGCCATTTCCGCCAAAAATTTTGATGGTTTTAACTTTTCAACAAAAAATCACTCTAATTTGATAATTACTTTACAAATAACTTAAATTTGGAATTTTCTTTTTCAAACGCATTAATTTGATAAATTGCACAGATGACTAAGGTTGAGGATAAGAAAACTTTTGGTCCCAAATTTGAACCTCACTGATACGAGTTTATTTACTGCCTAAAATAAATTTGTTTGAGTTTGATTTTATCCAAAAATGAGCATAGGATTTATTAGTGCGAAACTGCGAATAATTAACTAGTTTGATTTGATTATAAGTGGTGTTATTAAAAAAGAAAGATATATAGTCTCATAGTGCAACTCTTTTTTCTTTGGGAATAGAAATATTTTTTCTTTGATTGATTTGGCTCAAATGAAATTCAAACTCGCTAGTTGATTATGTTGAAACAATAATATTATTAATAACTTTTTTGGTATATTAAAATTTTAAATGATGAATAAGCATAACTATGAAATGATAAAATATGCCAAGCTTTATAAGATGGATACAATAGAACTTTCAAATTCCAGAGTTGATATTCTGTAATAGAAGATTCAGTAGGACTTGGTAGCTAAGTGATATGGTAAGGTTGGATTCTTGTTTCCTTTATAATGTTTCTGTCAACATCATATCATTACGTAACATTTTGGACCAACCAATTATAAGCCTTCCTTCGCCTTTGCAAAGCACATTTTTTGCCGAATAACTTTTAACAAGAAAAGACAATTCAAAAGATGTGCTAAGACTCATGATGTTATCGCGAGACTGTTGGCACAGGTACTGTATACTTGATAAAATTAGTTAAGTCTTAACTGGGCCAACAAAAATAAAGCTCATCTAGTAGATTGTCATTTATGAGTTCATGGTATGACCCTCGGTGAACCAACCGTTTGAAGGTCAGTATTCATCTGACGAGGCACTAACTCCCTCTTAGGACTTATTTTTATTCTCGTCATCGAAACTTATCCTCGTCATCGAAGGTCATCCTCGTAAAGTTTGAGTTGCAATCAACTCACCTAATCTCATATCAAACTAAAGTTCTACTCTCCTTCTACTCTCATTGATTCAATTTACTCAAGGGTCATTAGGTAGGATACTATAATAGTTGTTATCTATCGACTACGTAAGACGAGACTCGTCAAGGTAAAACCTGCTTGGTGAGGCGTCCCTTACCCTGTAACAAGTGGCCAAACACACGCATGGTGCTGGAAACGTTACAACTGGAACTAGGGCTGAGCACGAGGATTCGGAGATACCGAACCATACCAAAAAATCGAATCGAAAATATTCAAAATCGAAAATATCCGTTGACCGTTTGACTTTCTACTATAACCGAATCGTCTCGATATTTTTTTTTTTTTTTTTTTTTTGCAGTTCTGGAGATTAGTAATTATCCGGACCAAATCATCCCTAGCTGTAGAACCGATTTAAATGATTCTTTTATATATATATACTTTAATATTGAATTAATAACACATTTTTAAGGAAATTCAATAATGTATAAATAAAATTCAATTTTTATTAATTATAAAATTTCATTTTCAAATTAGTTATTACATTGCAACTTTGTAAGTGCAAGCTAAATTTTTAAAAATTAATAATAATTTGTATAATACTAATATTATTTTAAAATTTCATAAAAAATGTAATAATTTGTATAGTACTAATATTAATAATATGTCATGGTTAAAATCCAAAAGGAAAATAATTTATAGTATTTCATTGATGATGATATTATTATTGAGCCATATAATTTCATTGATAATGATGTTAAATTTATAGTATTATATATTATACTTGATTATCAATCACTTTTAAGCATTTAATTCTTATATTTTAATCATAAATCTGGTAAAACAATAATTTCAACCTATAGTATGTTATTAAAACTTTGAAATGATAGGTTACATATAGAAAATTGACTTATTACTTGAAAGATATTAGTATGTAAACATTGTATAATAGTATGAATAAAAAAAATAGTTGATTATCAATCAACTTTAGGCACTTCGAATTTATAATTTTTATAATAATTACCATAAAATATTAAATTTAACTTGTAATATGTTATAAGAGTTTTACAATAATAAGTCATATGTATAAAATGAATATTTTTTATTAAAAAATATTAGCCATTAAAAATGGTAGTATAACATTGAAAGAAAAGAAAAAGAGAACTAGTGTGTAAAAAAAATCACACATCATTTCTACACTAAAAAAAAACATGTGCTCTCTTTCATATAAAAGGAGGAGCACGTATACTTTCAAGTAAAAATAAGTAGCCTTGACCATCATTATAAAAATATGAACTTATGTATTTTGGGATTATATTTTAGGTTTTTTTTTTTTTTTTTTGGCTCATTTGGTTTGTTTTTTATTGGCTTGTTTAAGTTTAAAATTTTAAATTTTAGAGAAGATCAGAGAGGAACCAAAAATCGAACCGAAATTTTAGGACAATTTGATACGGAGATTTTTAATGTTCGATTCTAGTTCTTCAATTTTAAAATCCCCGGAGTTTTAGTTCGATTTGAGAATTTTCAAATATCCGGCTTTACTCGAACCGTGCACACCCCTAACTGGAATGGACACATGTTTCATCAAATCAAATTACTTCATCATCATCCTTGAGATGCTACCACACGTATCTACTTTCACTCAACAATTAATTCAAAGGAATATAAGAGAAAATGTTGATTACTATTTAAAGGTAGCTGACTTTATATATTCTCACCAAATATTGCTGAGACTATAAGGATATTCATCTTCTTCTTTACAGTCATTCAAACTCCAAAGCTAACTTAAATATTGGAGGGTCTTTACCAAGCTAGGACTTGACTCTTTTAATGCTCTTTGTTCATCTTGCAGACTTAAATCCAAGTTTAAAAAGAGTCCAACTCATCACCTTGGTCAAATACCGATCATATATATATTTATAACTTGGTGTGATATGATTTAGAAAAAAAAAAACAGTTTTCTATAAATTTTGATATCTCTTTAATTTATTATTAATTAGATTTTAATTGGGTTCAAATATACAATTTCACACCCTTATAAATAATTTTATACCGATAAATTAAAACTCGTTGGTTATACTTTATTACTGTAGATGCATGTTGATATAATTAATAAATTAATCCAAGGAAATAAATTGAATTTTATAAATAATGAAATGAAGAAGGGGGACTTAGAAGGCAAATTATGTTGCAGAGCTAACACAAGCAAATTGTCCCTCAAAAAAAAAAAAAAAAACACAAGCCAATTCGATACGCACAAATACCCGAGCCCGTCAGCAGAAACAAGGCCCATGTCATGTGTGATCCACCAATCCTTGGTTTTGGTTATCGTTCCTAAACGACTTGTCGTTGATGCTTCCTAAGGGAACGAGTGAACAACAGCAAATGGCAAGTTTCACGAAGATAACGACCTGTCGTAAACATTGACTGCCGCTCTGCCACATAAAAGATGAGAAATATTCATATCCATGGTAATCTATTTTTGTGATGATAAGTCTCTCTTCATGGTAACAGGTCCATATCCATGAAAAATATGCCTTTGTGTTCTAATGATGTTGTGATAGACTGTACTCGTTTCCATTCTCATCAAAGATAAATAGACACAAGACAATCTCTCTTTTTAATGTGCAGATCCTCACAACCTGACACTTCTGATATGAATAAATTCCCTTGCATCTCTTATTGCCAATGTATATACTAATTTCGAGTTTGTTTTAAGGTAAATATTATTATTATTAGGTTAATTAGATATCCAAAGGCAATTTAAATTAGTTTATGAATCGTGTCTATATTTAAAAAATAATAAATTTTATAAAGATTCAATCATTTTGACTCATAAATTTATTTACAAATTAAACGAATCAGAATTGTATTGTACTTTAATTTTTGAAATTATTATGCTGCAACTAGAATGAAAACAGTCTAAAATATCATTGATTCAAAAATAGCAAAAGTTTTAAGTTTCAGAAAAACTTTTAAGTTGAATGAATAACAAGAGTATGCAGCATGTGATAATGGAGAGTGATGCTTTGGTATTGATCCAAGCACTTCGAGGAAGGCACGAAGACCGATCTCTTTTGGCCTTATTGTTGTATATTGTAAATCTCTAGTTAAGAACTTAGATTCCTATAAGATTGTGTTTATCAAAAGATCAGCGAACAATACTATTTAATATTTGACTCGTGCAGTTGGTTTTATGACTGATCTGTAAGAATAGGGGTTCATGTCCCCTCTTGCATTTGAAATGCTCTGAGTTTTGATAAGCAATAAATTATTGTTTTTCAGTTTTTCAAAAAAAAAGTAAAATCTCTACTAGATATCTTATCCTAAATATTTCTTTTTTCCTTTTTCTTTTTCTTTTTTTTTTTTTTTTAAAAGGGCAATTTTGTGGTGACCCAAGAATGGAGGGACCTAAGGCTGCATGCCTGCATTAATCATCCTTAGCCAACTCCGACTATGGACAAACATTCATTAGAAATGGCAGTATGGTGCCCCTCCTCCTTATTACATGCAATGCATAAATGTTATGCATATAATGATAATGACACATATGAATATATGCTTTAAATGAACATCTCTACTCTTGTTTTGTGTAGGCCAGAATTTCTCGAATTGGGCTAGTGAGGAGAATTTAATCTAGTGGGCCTTATCATCCACCTTTCTTTGCTTATATTGTTAGAGTAACAGCACAGCACTCTTCTCATTTCAAACATAAAATTTTGTTTGTATAGCATTTGTTCTTTAACTTTTATCTTTCTTTATTTTTTTTATCACAAATTTTTAATTTTGATAATTTTATAATTTTATCACTGATCAAATTTCATGTAAAATTAAATCTAACTTTACTAATTTTATAGATCTAATTTTATTATATATTATGTAAAAAAATTAAATAATAAAATATTTCATATCAACATCGCATAATAACACAAATTAATATATATATATATATATATATATATATATATATATATATATATATATATATATATATATGCATGCCACATTAACAAATTCATGTATAATTTTAGTTTAAATTTAGTAGGTGATAAACTTACAATTATTATATAAATTTATCAAAATTATAATAAAATTTATTGCGAGGAAAATAAAAAAATAAAATAAAATAAATAAGGGGGCTAATTTCATGTGGTTATAGGGATATAATGGATCCAAGTTCATTAGAATTTCCAATGAGGTGCACATGCTCTTATCAATCATCATGTTTGCTTGCGCAGTTAGATTCCAGTTTGTGCTATTTATTTATAGTTAGTCGAATCTTTAATGTGGACTATGATTAAATTAGTCATCTCATGCATGTTATGTAGAGAGAAGAGTTGGAGGTATAAAATTTTAATATATTAATTGAATTCTACATATGTTTCTTAAATAACTTCATTTTTATCAAATATCAATTAATGTTTTGGCATTGTAACCAATCTTAAATTACAATGTGAAATTATTAAAACTTTTATTCTGAGATAAATAATCATTTAAAAGGAAAGGTATATAAAACTAATATTTTTTTTATATATTTTTTTTAATTTTATATTTATAATATAAATTTAAGTTTATTTTCATATTAAATATTTATTCATGTGGTAATATGTTTGGTTGAGTGAGTGTAATTAATAGTTAGTTAAATAATAATTAAATTTTTATTTTTTAATTATGATTTTTAATAATTAATTGATGAATTTTAAGATATTATTTTAATTAAATAACTTAAAAAATAAATTAAAATTTAAATCGATTTTGAATTTAAATCTTAATTTCTTAGGTTGGTTTCAAGTTAAATTGAGTTCAGTTTCAGTGTAAGCCCAGACCAATTATAAATTACTATTTAAATATATTTTACATATTTTTTAAAAAATATTATCAATAATATTATTCACATTGTTTTGAAACTCAGACTAACTCAATCAGTTTATCTGAAAAAATTAGAAATCATTCCACGTCCGGATCACTTATTAAATTCAATATTTTTTGTAATTAATATTTACGTGTATTATCCATACATATCGGCAAATATATATTAAATATATATTATTATTTAAAATTTTAATTTGATTATAATTGAAGCTCGATTAAACTTTTAATTCGTAATATAATATAATCACCTATTCAAAGATAAGGCGGAATTTAAAAACAATAATGATCAAGTAAAAAAATAAATCGAATGGAACAATTATCGTTTATCTAGTCATCGACTTTAGTTTGTTAGTGGAATCCATAGGTGGATTTAGGAGAGCGACGTTTTGTGGGGTGAGACCGAGTCAAGTAGGCCTTATTATCCGGGTCGGGTTGGCTGCTGCCAACAACTTTAATTCTTAATCAATCAACTAATATTGCACAACAAAACAAATTAAGCCGACATCACATGTAGAATAGGCTTATATCAAAGTTAGACACGTTATTATTGGCAAAAAAAGTTAGACGCGTTATTTTCTTCTTTTCATTTCTCAATTTATGCTTTTATCCACTCAATTATTTAGCCTTTTCCCTTTTCTTAAAAATAAAAATATCCAATTAGTGTTTTAACCTAATAATAAATTTAGTAACGAAACCAACAAATTTTATTATGATGGATCAAATTTTTTGGATGATAATTTATATTAATATGATATATATAATTAATCAAATTTCTATATATTTAAAGAAAAATTTCACCTAAAATAATGAGCTAAATATAATATATAGTTAAATTTTTATAATTTTATATCTAAAATTTTTTATATTTTGGAGGTTAGAGGAGCATGGCCACCATTGGCTCCCTAACTCCATCATTAAATAAAGTTAAATTATTTTAAAAGTGAATATTATGTTCGAATTTTACCGATAAAATTAATATTAAAAAAAATTATTTTTTCTTTAAAGTAATTTGAATATATATATATATATATATATATATATATATATATATATATATATATATATTTGCCAAATATATCAAATATATTTAAGTTCCTTGTTTAGTGTGGAATTTTTTTTTTTTTTTCCCCAAAGTTTAGTGTGGAATTGAATGAATCACAATCAACCCCATTTACTTTTCTTCATCGTACGATTCTATTAATTTTAAACTTCAATTATAAAACATATTGTGGATGAGAATATTTTATTGTAAAAGTTAGATCATTATGGAGGAATGACCTAAAATGCATAAAGGACGTCTTAGTCTTTAATTAAATGAATTTGATTAGTAAAAATAAACTTAATATAAAGCATGTAAAATGACACATGATGGCAAATTCATAAAAAAGAAAGAAATGTTGGCAATTAATGTGGAAATTTGTTAAATAAGATACTATTCATGAAACAATGGGAATAACAAACTAATGTAATTTAATATATATTTTTTTAAAATTTATGGGAGTACCCTTTTTTCTTAGTTTCTCTTATGATTTATTTTAATTTTCTTTATTTACTAATAAATTTACATCTACGGCTCTATGATCCTTTTACTCTACCGTTGATTACGGTTGTTTTGGTATTGATTCAATGGTTGTAATGCATTTTGCAATGGTTCCATGTCTTTTTATGGTAGTTAGGTTCAGGGTTGTATCAAGTTGGTCTCCTTTCCTTTTTCAAAATCTAAAACTCTTATGTCTGATAATTTGTGGGAAGAAGGTTGAAAAAGGTTTTCAAGGCAGCAGAGTTTCATGGATTTTAGTTGAGTTGGGTCGCCCTGGTGCTAAGAAGAGCCGGCGGTTACAAATCTGAATAGAGTCAATGGATTTAGGCCTCTTTTGTGACCTAATTTCTTTGTGATTGTTCATCGATGAGGTATTTTTAAACTTGCTCAGTTCATGATCTACCAATTTACCCAAGTTTCAGGCTTAATTTACTCTTATTCTCTCCCTCAGGCCTAGTCACCAGCGACGGAGTGGCAATATACAAAGGTAATAGAAGCCCCTAGAAAGGAGAGGGTAGGTCAAAGTTATTTTGAAAAGGGTAGGTCAAAGTTATTTTGAAAAATTTTATTTGTTTATTAGTCTTTGGGCTAGTTATTTGGGTTTTAAACCATTTGTTCAAACCCTTTCAGTGGGTATTTAATTTGTATTATGAGCTGAACTTGTACTAAAAATATATTGTGTATTTTGTTGGGCTTAATGCCCTGTTAATGAATGACTATTTAATTTGGAAAAAAAAAAAGTAATTTAATAATTTTTTTAAAAAAATCTACCTACATTGAGTATTTTTTTTTTTTTTCTGAAAAATAGAAAAATGGGTACTTTCAATCTAACAACAATTTTTTAAAATTATCTAAACTTGTTGATTAGATATATATAAGATAGTAAGATCAATAATCTAATTTAAAAGTTAATTATAAAATATATTTTAAAATCATAACAAACTAATAATAAATACATATATTTTTAAATGTAATTTAAAATTAAGTCAGATTAATTTAAAAATATTATAATATATTTGTTAGGTGATAATGTAATGCAATATAATATAATCAAATATATTTTTAATATAAGTATTATAATAAAATTATATTTACTTATATTATATTATATTACATTATAAAATACCAATCCAATATCAGTGTCATATAAATTCTTAATCAGACAACACTAAAATTATTGATATTGCTGTTTTGTTTTATTATTTTATTTAAGATAAAAATACTAGTTGGGAAAAGAAAACAGACAAATTAGTAAATTACAAACGCATGTACAATTCAAACAAATAAAAAAAAAAGGACAGATACCAAACGCGGAGGTTACGGGGTCCACGTTGGAATCCGCGTTGGAAAGAGCCACGTCAGTTGCAATCAAATTTGTTTGTTTTAATAAAATAAAAATAAAAATAAAAACACTTAAAACTTTTTTAAATTATTGGATTTGATGGGCGGATTGGTCGTACGAAGTGTTTAATACATGATTGACCATAAATTAAAAATGGTTGACCACTGACAGACTTTCTGTGACTTTTGTGGGCCCATAAATAATAATATACTATTCTCTTAATAAATCAATATCCCCAATTCGAAATGATTAGCAATTTATTAAGTCTTAAAAATAACACCTTCTTTTGTACCTTAAACCGTTGATGATAATGCAATCAATCTTAACTCCATTAAAAAAAAAAAAACACTCTTGTCCAATCTAAATTCCATTATGACTTATAAGTATGATTTTGTTCTCTTCGTTTAATGATAGTGCATTGGCTTTTAAATATATAATTGAAGTATAATTTTAAATGTTACAATTGTAATTGTATTTGAAGTAATAAAAATAATTATATAATTTTTAATATAATTATGATATAAGATAAGAGTAATTATTATGTATTTATTTTTTATTATATGATGTAATTAAATTTTATAAGTTTGTGTTAATTTTTTTTACATAATTTACGTCATTTAGTATTATTTATAATTTAATTTGACTATATAGATATATTAATTACATTTTATCTATTTTATGAAAATTAATTAATTTTATATTTAATAATTTGACTATCAAACATAAAAATATATTCTCTAAAACAAAAAAACTTTTTATAAAAATGAAAAATGCATATCACTTCCTTTTTGCTGTGAATAGATGAGATGATTTTAACTTTTTAAGTTTGATTTTTTCTTTTCTATTCTTTTTTTTTTTTAAAAGAAAAGATAATAAACTTTATTAATAACAATCATCAAAAGCAAATAAAGACTCTAAAAATATATGAGTCACTTGGCATACGATGGAGTTAGCATAATTTAATAAGTTTGATTTTTTTTCTTTATTATTCTTTAGTGGACGTGGAAGTTGAGATTGATATTACGATGGGTGTTGGATATGCTTTACAAAATTTCTACAAACCTCATAATTCACTCTTAAATTAAATTATTTTAATTTTAAAAAATTTTAAGTGAATAGTCTTTCGAAATAAGAAAAATATATATAATTAATGGTTAACTTGTAGAATACGAAATTAAATATTTAAATTATAGATATAAATTCTTATATAATTAAAATATTTAATTTAGAATGATGTATTATTGATATAAGAGATTTTAGTATTTAAAAAAAAAAAATTCTTATATAGGAAGTTTAAAAATAATTTTGATGCCTCGTTTAATTAGAAGCATACGCTATTGACTTAGTGAGATTCAAAATGAGAATTATAAATCATTAAAAACAATTATAAGATGTATGCAATTTTTTCTATTGATAAGAAATTCTTTATATGTATATTTTTGGCCAAATAAGAAATTCTTTATATAAATAAAGTCTCCATCTAAGGTAATAATTTCGCATACTTTTCATATTTGTATTTGGCTAGAAAAGTAAGTCAAGAACTCTATTAAATGAGAAAACCAGAATACCACGACAATTAATTTCCCTCTATCAATCAAGATATCCTTTTTAAAAATATAAAATTCAAAGTCTATATTTGCCAGGAATTTTTTTTTAGAAAATTATACTCCATTTTAATTAGGGTTGTTAGTTAAATATCGATATTTCGATTAATGATATTTTTTAAGATGCATTAATCATTTGTACACTTCAATACATGATTTTATTTATTTATGTACTATCACAGCTACAATTGGTTATTGATTCTAATTTATATGTGATGAGAGATAAAAATGACTAATAATATGGTGGATCTAAATTAATTATAAGGCCCATTATGATATAATATTAATGCATAATATGGGAAGATGAAGACTGATATAAAAACCCATTAGGGAAGAGTCCAAAAGGTCATTCTCTAATACATTAAAAGGCGAAGACATCACTTCGCCCTTCACCAAGGGCCTTCGCTCTCCTTGAAATAAAAACAGCTTGTTTAGCAAGTTTCATAATGAAAGCTGAGGTCACAAAACACTTACGTCACCTTCCTTTTGTCAGAAGAAAGTTATACTTATGCGGCGTACCCATCACAAAACACTTACGTCACATTGCTTTTGTCAGAAGAAAGTCATACTTATGCGGCCTACCCACGCCTATACCTACACCGATTACTTGCCATCTGACAAGGATAAGGACATATGCAAATCTTATATTTCATAGCCTAAACACCGACTCCATCAATTAAAAGATATTTTACCTTTCCCCCATTTACCCTTTAACCTAAAGGGTTGGGGACCTATAAAAGGAAAGAGGAGAATCACAAATGAAGTCAGATTGAACTCTACGTTTTTTCTTATCTCATTTCTTCTCGTAAACATAGGACGGGAATTAACTTGAACGTCGGAGGCTCTTCGCCAGGAAACCAGCCTGGCCCTTTTGACTCTGTTTTCTTTTACAGGACCATTGAATCAAGGCCCAACAACTGAGATCCAGCCCAAAACAAATACTTGTTGATTTAATACTCATTAAATTAGCGCCGTCTGTGGGGATCGTTAACAGATCTCTTTGTTAAGTAAAAGTAACCATGACTTGCTCTAATCCAAATGATGTTCCAAGTCCTACTCACTCTCAACAATCATCCACTCCACCTACAAACACTCAAATTCCCCCAACTGTTGATCTAAATGCTTCCTTACAAGCAAAAAGTACATTAATCGCTCAACAAACCCCTCATGGTCCTAGTACAACTCCTCATATTACCTCTAACCCAGACCTCACCCCTGCACTTCAGCTTTTAAATATTCTTACCTCTGCTGTACAAGTTGCTCAATAGCAACAACAAACACCTCTAGGTCAAAATGAAAGTATTGTTCCTGAAACAATACAAAATGGGACAACACGACAACTGAATTTTAAAGGTCAGACTGGAAGAGATCCCCTACTGACTGAAGATCAAGTAGTGACAAGAGGAGAAGGAGAGAGAATAAAATCAGAAGTGGCACGTGCAGAAAGAGGAGATTTACCAATAAAAGATGAAGATGCAGAGATAACTCCACCTAGAAAAGAGTATCCTGCAGAAATATCTCCACCCATGAGAGAACGTTTATACAGACATGATAGAGAAGAAAAACGTTCTCATCATCATGATAGAGATGATGCGGAGCAAAGTGGGAGGAGGAATAGTCAGAGAATGGGTAGATCTAAAGAGAGGGATAATCTGGAGGGACATTCCAAAAGAAAGGGGCGAAGAAGTAATGAATTTGAATCTGGTTCTACTTCGCTTAAAGAAAACCAGGGAGCAACTAGTAAGGGAGAAGAAGTGGAGATAAGAAACAGATTGAATAAGTTTCTGGAAGAATTCGCTAAAGATGGAAATCAGAAGGGAATAGATAAAAGTCTGAAACTTGCCTTTAAATCCCCTTTTGTTAAATCCATCAGTAATTACCGTATGCTTGGCAAATTCAACCCACATTTGCTCAATAAGTATAATGGTGAAGCAGACCCTAGAGTCCATATCATGGATTATAAACATGTCGTTGAACTCCAGACGATGAGTGACGAAGCACTATGTCGAATTTTTCGAAGTTCATTGGAGGGCGTAGCAACTAGATGGTTTGATTCACTAAAAGAGGAGAGTATAGCCTTCTTTGGTCAGTTGGCAACCGCCTTTATGCATCGCTTTGCCTCCTGCATACCAGTAGAGAGAAAGACTCAGTACCTTGAAACAGTTACACAAAGAGAGAATGAGCCTTTAAGAGACTACATGGCTCGATTTAATAGAGAAGCTCTCAAAGTCACTCAACTTGATCAAAATAGAGCGATCGAAGCTTTGCAAAATGGTACGTCTCATGCTAATTATTTTAAAGCATTATGCAGACACGCTTCTCGAGCCTTGGAGGATTCTATAGGCATAGCACAAAAATATATGAGACAAGATGACGCCCTGGCCTTTAGCCATTTTTCAAAACGAAGAAAGACAGAAGTTGAGGTGCACCCTAAAGAAGTGTCGAAGTCCAAGAAGGGAGAGCAAAAGGAAGTAGTAGGTGGAGGAAACAAAACGTCGGGAAGGAAAAGAGGAGGTCAAAACCGAACAAGTAGAGCTCCACTTGATTTTGATATGAGAAAATTCACGCCCTTGAAGGCTAGTCCTACGGAGATATTTGCTACGTTCAAAGATCATAATATATGGGTTCGACCTCAGCTCATGTACGCCCTGCCAAACAAGAGAGATAGAAGTAAGTTTTGTCTCTTTCATAATACTCATGGGCATAATACCAATGATTGTAGACAACTAATTGAAGAAATTGAAAGGCTGATAAATCAAAGGTACTTGCGCAAATTTGTGAAGAAGGATGGTGAAGATAAGGCGGGATCTAGTGAAGATAAAGGGAAGCATGTGGTAAATGATGGGTTAGCAGGCGTTATTCATTGCATTACCGGAGGGCCAGCTGAGGTTATTGTTAGCAATAACAAGGCGAAGGCCTTAAAGATAAGAAGAGAGGAACCAAAATTTGTGTATTATAATAAAACAAAGGTCAACATTGAAAGACTTGATGAAAGTACACTTCGCATGCCATATGCGGACCCTCTAATCATCCAGGTTGTCATTGCAAACTATGTAGTGAAGCGAATCATAGTAGATGAAGGAAGTTCAGTCAATTTATTGACAGCTGATGCTTATAACAAAATGGGATTCAAAGAAAGTGACTTGGAGGAAGTAGGAAGTCCAATTCATACCTTAGACGAAACAAAAATCCCATCTGCTGGAGTAGCGAAGCTACAATTTATCGTGGGTACAGCTCATGATAGTATAACGGTAATGGCTACTTTTGTTATAATCAGAATGCAACTTTCTTATAATGCCTTACTTGGTAGACCATTGTTGTATGAGTTGGATGCTTCCACCAACATAAAGCATCTTAGAATGACGATCCCGAAGTTTGAAGGGGGTGAATTCTGTATCTATGTATACAAGAACAAAGTGAACTCAAACAGGAGAACAAGAAGGCGAATAAAGATTCGGCTGCAATACAAGTCAAAGATGTAGCAGTGATGGAAGCAGCTACCTATATACCAGAACAACGAACTGAACCAGTCGATGAGCTAGAAAAAATTCTGGTAGAAGAAGAAGAACCTGAAAATTTTTTATTGATTAATTTCTCTTTGGGAGATAATCAAAAAAGTCAAGTAAGTCAGTTCTTATTGACTAATATTCTTAGTTTTGTCTGGTCTTCAACAGAAATTAGGGGGGGGGGGGTGAACCCTAAGGTGATTACTCACCAATTGAATGTAAATCCTGCTTATAGACCAGTCAAACAAAAGAAGAGATGCTTCGGTCCAGAGCGACAAATGGTGATTGATTAAGAAGTGGATAAATTGATGAAAAAAGGATTTATAAGAGAAGTTCAATACCCAAAATGGTTAGCTAATGTAGTGTTGGTAAAGAAAGCCAATGGATTATGCAGAATGTCTGTGGATTTCACAGATTTGAATAAAACTTGTCCCAAATACTCTTTTCCTCTACCTATGATAGACAAGCTTGTGGACTTCACAGCAGGGTATGGTTTCTTATCTTCTCTTAATGCGAAACAAGGATACCATCAGATAAAAATGCATTCAGATGATGAGGAGAAGACCTCATTTATCACAGAAAAAGGCATTTATTGTTATACCTCAATGCCCTTCGGT
>CATKHJ010077303.1:0-14833 GCA_949750685.1 Vernicia montana | reverse complement strand
GTTAATTCTATATGGAGAGGATGTTATTTATAATTTTGATAAAAAAAAAAACAAAACAAAAAAAAAAAAACCCATCAAACCCCAGAAACAAATTTCAAAACTTGTGGGTATTTCACTCATGATTTCTCAGCTGATACTACGATTTTGAACAATACCAATTTGGAAAAAGTACACAAATTTGACGAAACAAGGGAAATAGAAGAAAAAAGAGACCTCTTCGAGGAGTCCATCCTCCACAAGCGATGTCTGCTCCTCCACCGAACCCATATCTTGATTTGTGTTTCTCTGTCTAAAGATTCTACAATTAAACAAGGAGAAGAAGAAGTAGATAATTTGGACCTATGAATGAATCTCAGAGAAGAAGATACTGATAAAGTGTGGGCCAAGTTTTAAGTATGTTCTATATATATATATATATATATATATATATATATATATATATATATATATATATATATATATATAGGTGACGTATAATGATATAATATAATAACAAATAATAAGGGTAAAGTATAAAAATAAAAAATAAAAAAACCTTTTGCGTTCATTTTTCCTTTTTTTTTTTTTCACTTCATTTTTCCTTTGGGTAAGGTGAAATTTTTTGACATATTAAAGTTTGACATTTTTTTCATTAGTATTTTGAGATCTATAATATTAATACCGTTGTTACTATTAATGTCATGTTTACGTGGCATAAGACTTTTGATATGACGTCTATGTGGATTCTATAATTTTATGTCATGTGGACACATATTAGCAACGTTTAACAGCATTAAGACTATATATACCAAAGTATTAATGATAAAAATCACAGATTTTATTTTATAAAAAAAAATTTACATATCTTGTTACATACTAATCTAAACTAATCGCCCTACCTTACTCGCCCAAAAAGTTCATATCTTACTCTAAAACTAAATCAATTTATGGGTATAATACTGAAAAAGAATGATTCGGTTTCAAAAAGGATTCGACAACATGGGCACACCTCTATAAATAGTGTACATCTTTTCATTAATCGGATAACGCAATTCCAAATATCTCTCAGTAATCGAAAGCTTACTAATTTCCATATTTTCTGACTTAAGCATCGGAGTGGCCCCCAGACACATCGCCTAAACCCTCTAACTTGCTGTTTTGCAAGTGCAGAAGATCGTCTATACGTGTACTAGAGATCAGAATACTTTCTGAACACATCAATTGGTGCTGTGAGCGTGGAATACCACCTTAGATATTCAATCTAGCTTTCTTAAACACTTTTATGGATCCAGAGTTCGGTAACAATGGTTTAGGCCTTAATTTATTCCCTGATCTTCCTAACAACGAAGAGGATCCCTAGGCCAACCATCAGGGCGATCTTGCCTTACCTAACCTTAATAATGCCCCTATAAACCTTAATGCCCCTGCAAACCTTAACGCCCCTTGTAAACCCAAACGACCCAATCGTTGCGCAAGCCACCATGCAAGATCTTTTTACTGCTTTTACAGACTTTACTGCTCAATTAAAAGAGTTAAAACAAGCAATAACTCAACAGTCTCAAACTGTACCCCTATCAACAGATCAACAAGATCCTTTAAATGGAATTACTCAGGCAAATCAAGAAAACGAACCCTGGTTAGATGGAGAACATGAAGAGGACTCAGAAAAATTAGAGAAAAAGGTTCGGGAAGTCATGACAAAGATAGGGGTCAGGGTAAATGAAATAGACTTTGCCTACGAACAAATTCGCCCCTCTGTGATAGTATTATCATGGCGAATTATCCCCCAAAATTCAGAATCCCCTCCCATATGGAATCTTATGAGGGAACTACCTGCCCTAAAAGCCATATCCATAAATTTCGAACCATGATTAATGCTCAAACTCACCTAAATCATGTTTTATGTAAACTTTTTCCTACTACACTAAAAGGACTAGCTCAAGACTGGTATCAGACCTTACCCTCAAAGTCTATCACGTCCTTTGCCCAACTCTCCACCATTTTTCAAGTTCAGTTCATTGCCTCTATTACCCCTAAAAAGATATCAACCGACCTACTGACCATCGTCCAGAGAGAAGGGAAAAGTCTAAGAAAATATGTGGAATGCTTCAATAGGGAGGCAATCCAAATTAAAGACCTAAATAAAGATATCACCTACACCGCGAAACTTCAAATCATGATCTGAGAAAGGAGCTACTGTCTAACCCTCCTCAAACTATCTCGACCTTAATGGCGATAGCTCAAACTCACATCTGAATTGATGGCGGAATGAGAGATTTTGATCAGAGGCAGAGAAAGGTAAGAAACCCATCAAGAGGGCAAGGAAGTCAACAGGGAGATCGCCAATACCGGCCCGGTAGAAACAATAAAGGAGGAAGTAGATGGGGGACAGAACAGAAAGATCAGAAGGCAGCAACAAGCAATTCACCCCCCCTAAACGTTAACAGATCACGTGTGTTAATGTGGATCAAGGACAATGGTGAGAATGTACAATGACCTCGGAAGATGAGCAACTTCTCAGTAGGAAGAAGGAATAATAATAAATACTGTGACTTCCACAATGACAAATGCCATAATACAGATGAATGTTGGCACCTAAAATAGGAAATTGAAAAATTAATTAAAAAAGGTGTGACTGATGTAAAGCGGTTCATCCTCCGGGACAAAGAAAGGGAACAGCGGGGGAGATCCTGTGAAAGAATAGAACCCAGAGAAATCGAACAGAAAAGACAGAGAAGGGAGGCAATTGGGGAAATT
This sequence comes from Vernicia montana, assembly GCA_949750685.1. Classification (NCBI taxonomy): domain Eukaryota; kingdom Viridiplantae; phylum Streptophyta; class Magnoliopsida; order Malpighiales; family Euphorbiaceae; genus Vernicia; species Vernicia montana. The sequence goes on along the minus strand of CATKHJ010077303.1, from coordinate 12,097 downwards.
AATATGATCCTCGGAGGAAGTTCAGGAGGAGATAGATCTACCAAAAGAAAACTTGCTGTGAGAGATGTCTATTCAATCAATGCACATATATCATCCAATAAGACGTTCAATTCTATCAGTTTTTTCGATAAGGATAAAGGGACAGTGATCATCCCCCACAATGATGCGTTAGTCATCTTAGGATGATTGAACAACTTCTTAGTCAGAATAATGTTAGTTGACGATGGAAGTGCAGTCAATATGATTACCCTATATGTATTTAAAACAATGGGACTAACCGAAAAAAGTTTAAAGCCGGTGGCGACCCCTTTTGTGGGTTTAGGAGGAAAAACAGTCCCAGTGGAAGGATCGGTAATACTGGATATAGAATTGGGGGACGAAGATATCACAAAAGAAATACAAGCTGAATTCATGGTAGTAGATTTACCCTTCGCCTACAATGCAATCATTGGGAGACCGATCCTTTTTTATACTTGTGCGATAATATGCATTAGACACTTAATGATAAAAATCCCGACCTCCAAAGGAATAGCAGTGATAAGAAGTTGCCAAGAAACGGCGAGACGAACTTATTTCAACGCATTAAAAGGGGTCTTCTCAGCACTACAGGTTGAATCTATAGATAGCCCGAAAAGAAGAGATAAGGCAGAACCTCAATGAGGATTAGGGAAGATAGAGATTGGTACAGGGAAAATCATACAGATCGGTTCCACCCTAAAAAATGAAATAAAGACTGACATAAGTAAAACCCTAGAGGAAAATCCAGAAGCTTTCGCCTGGAAAACCAAAGAACTGAAATGGGTAAGTAGGGAAATAATCACACATAGACTTAGCATAGACCCAACGGTCAAGCCGGTGGTACAGAAAAAGAGAAAACATTCGCCCGAGAAACAGCTAGCCATCGCCGAAGAGGTTCAGAAACTTTTAGAAGCAAAGGTGATCCGGGAAGTATATTACCCAGAATGGTTAGCGAATGTCGTGATGGTTAAAAATCCAAATGGCTTATACCGAATGTGTGTCAATTTTACAGATCTTAACAAAGTCTGCCCTAAAGACAACTACCCTCTACCGAGTATCGATCAATTAGTAGATTCAACAGCTAGACATGAATTATATTCTTTCCTTGATGCAAAGGCCGGATACCATCAAATATATATGCACAAATCATATGAAGAAAAAATATCCTTTGTGATGGATCAAGGGATATACTATTATAGGATGATGCCGTTCGAATTAAAGAACGCAGGGGCGACCTATCAGAGGTTAGTCAACCACATGTTTAAAGAACATATCGGCAAAAACATATAAGTGTATGTAGATGATATGATTATTTAGAGTAAAAGAGCTAAAGATCACCCCAAAGACATAGAGATGGTTTTGAAGATCTTGAAATCCTACAACTTAAAATTGAACCCCAAAAAGTGCATTTTCGGAGTTTCGGCTGGAAAGTTCTTGGGGTATATGGTCTCCCAAAAAGGAATCGAGGCAAATCCTGATAAAATTGAAGCGATCCTCAAAATGAACCCTCCCATCAACAAAAGAAAAGTTCAAAAACTGAATGGGCGAATAATAGCACTTGGGCGATTTATCTCATTTTCGACCAAAAGATGCCAACCATTTTTTAAAGTACTAAAACACCTGAAGGATTTTCAATGGACAAAAGAGTGTAAAAGATCCTTCGAAGAATTGAAAAAATTCTTGACTAGCCCTGCCTTGATGAGTCGCCCTGTACCTGAAGAAGAGCTCTATCTATACTTAGCTACAACTACAGAGACCATAGCAACGATGTTAGTAAGGGAGGAATTAGGAGAACAATACCAGATCTATTATGTCAGCCGAGTTCTCCAGGATGCCGAACTGAGATACCCAACCTTGGAAAAGCACGCCCTAGCACTACTCATGGCCACACAAAAATTAAGACAGTATTGTGAAGCCCATCAGGTAATAGTCCGAACCGACCTACCCTTAAGAAAAATTCTACAAAAACCACAGACATCAAGGCTAATCTCAAAATGGACGGTTAGGATCAGAAGCCTAGGTATAATGTACAAACCTAGATGAGCGATGAAGGGACAGACACTTGCAGATTTTGTGGCCGAAGTAACTCCTACTATAGAAGAACCACAGTGTATAAAAAAGGAAGAATGAGAAATGTTTGTAGATGGTGCAGTAAGGATAAAAGGATCTGGAATACGGATCGTGATTAAAGGACCCTACAAATTGGTCATCGAATATGTTGTCAAGTTAGATTTTTTTATCTCCAATAACGCAGCAGAATATGAAGCTGTATTAACAAGTCTCTCGTTAGCTAGGGAAATCCGAATGGAAAACTTAGTAATCTACAGCTATTCCCAACTAGTGGTCAACCAAGTCAATAACAATTATGCAGTTAATGAAGAAAGCCTAAAGAAATATTCAGAGCTAACCAAACTAGCTTTAAAGGAAGCAGAACAGTTAGGAAGAAGCTGAGTAGTAAGGCAGATCCCTAGATCGAAAAATGGCAAAGTGGATGAGATTGCCAAATCGACTGTAACAGGGAAAACAGGAAACTTAAGGAAGATCCCTATAGAAATTCAAAAATCCCCCACAATAGAGATTCAACTCGTAATGCTAATAGAATGGAAAGAAAGTTGGATGGACCCATTGTTCGGTGCCTAACAGGGGGATCTCTCCCCCGAAAAGAGATCAGAGGCAAAAAAGGTAATAAACAAAGCTAAAAGATACAGCTGGTATGAAGGGGATCTGTATCGATGATCTAAAACTCATCCTTGGCTGAAATGCATCTGCCCAGAGGACGAAGATTATGTGTTAAGAGAAATTCATGAAGGGATCTGCGGAGCCTATGAAGCAAGCTCCAGCCTCATCAGAAAAACCCTTTTGTAGGGATACTACTGGCCACTAAAGAAAGATGCAATAGAAAGGGTTCGCCGATGTGTTCAGTGTCAAGAACATGCACATGTTCCAAGGCAAACTTCAAGAGAACTCGCTCTCATCAAATGTGCCTGCCTTTTCAACAATGGGGGATCGACATCTTGGGACCTTTCCCTCCATCAATAAGGCAGTACAAGTTTTTGGTAATCATCATCAACCATTTCACAAAATGGATCGAAGCCAAACCTTTGGCAAAGATCACCCAACAGAATGTCTCGAACTTTTTCTGAAAATTAGTTGTTTGTAGGTTCGATACACCATAAATTGTAATCTCAGATAATGGCAAGCAGTTCGACTGTGCTCCATTCAGATCTTTCTGCAAGGGTCTCCACATCGACCTACGATTTACTTCTGTAGCCCACCCACAGACTAATGGACAAACAAAGGTAGCAAATCAGATCATCCTCCAAGGGTTAAGGAAGAGATTGGATGATAAAAAGGGTAAGTGGACAAAAGAGCTGTATAGTGTGCTTTGGAGTTACTGAACTACCCCTAGAGGACCAACGGGAGAAACCCCTTTTTCCTTAACATTTGGCTCAGAATTTGTAGTACCTGTAGAGATAGGACCACCAAGCTATCGAACAGAAACGGCTGGAGAGATCAATCAAGAAATGCAAATCAAAATTAATTTAGATCTACTAGAAGAAAAGAGGGACAGAGCTTATGAGAGAGCGGCAGCCTATAGACAAAGAATGACTAGGTACCATAATCACAAAGTCAAAGAAAGAATTTTTCAGGAAGGCGAACTAGTCCCAAGAAAGGCAGAGATAACTAAGGGCGATGCTGAAGTGGGAAAGCTTCAGCCTAACTGGAAAGGCCCATATAAGATCGCTAGTGCTGTGGGATTAAGAGCATACAAATTAGAAAATCGCCGCGGCAAACTCTTGCCAAGAACATGGAACTTGGATAATCTAAGGGCCTACTATCAGTAAAATTTTACTTTATTTCTTTTTTACATTTAATATGAGCTTTTTTTTTTAACTAACCCTCATCTTTTAAAGATTAATATAAATAACCCGGATGATTATCAACGTCAGGATTCTACAAAATTATTTCTCCAAAGTACTCTCCATCTATGTTCATTTATAAAGTCGAAAAGATTGCCAAAGAAAAAAGAACCCACCAAGAAAAGTCGCCACGAGATAGGCGAACTAAATGTTCGTCCAAGATTCCCTATAAAATGAAAAATCACCACGGGATAGGCCAACTAAATGTTCGCCCAAGATTCCCTATAAAAAGTAAAATCGCCACAGGATAAGCTAATTGTGTGTTTGCCCAAGATTCCCTATAAAAGGAAAATTGCCACAAGATGGGCGAACTATGTATTTGCCCAAGATTCCTTAATAAAACAAACCACCAGGAAAATAGACTAGCTAAAAGATCGCCCTATGATAAGATTTTCAGGAAACAGAACAGATTCGGGCCTTTAACTCGAAAACCGGTGGGGGACATGTGTTACATACTAATTTAAATTGATCGCCCTAGGCGAGCTAGGAGCTCACCCAAACAGTCCATATCCAACTCTAAAACTAGAATTCATATTCGGGTACAATACTGAAAAAGAATGATCTGACTTCAAAAATGATTCGACACCATGAGCACACCTCTATAAATAGTGTCCCTCTCTTCATTAATCGGGTAACGCAATTCCAAATACCTCTCAGTAATTGAAAGCTTACTAATCTCCATCTTTTTTTACTTAAGCATCGGAGTGGCTCCCCAGACACATTGCCTGGACCCTCTAACTTGCTGTTTTGCAAGTGCAAAAGATCATCTATACGTGTGCTAAAAATCGAAATACTTTCTGAGCACATCATACCTTAAAATAATAATGACTGCGATCACCAATTATTTTTTTATATTTTACCTTAATAATAATGATAAAAGAGATCGCTAATAATAAATAAATAAATAAGTGCCTAATTTTGCGATTCTTTTCTTAGAATGTGCACTCAAATTATTTATTTATTTATCTATATTTTTTTCTTGTTTGGAATGTTAAGCGAGCATGTTCATCATCTAACTTCATATTTCAAAGTTTCTGACAAACTGAATTAATACCTCCACTTCAAATTTAAATTTTTTGACATTTAAGTTATAAAATCAAGACGTCTGTTTTTTTTTTTTTTCTAAAAAAAGAAATAAACTGAAATACTAAATTAAACCGAACCTTTAAAGTTGCCTCTCCTCCTACCACCGGAGTATAATCCAACCGAGCGAAATAATTTTGAATTCGAGCTCGAGATGGATCCGATCTGTAGAGGCTTGCAAACCTAGAAGCCCATGGAAAATGACGATGATATTCCATTCGATCCACTTGCTTTTGCTCCATCCAGATTCACTTATGGCATCGTCCGTATAGCAATAAATTAGTGAAAGGGAAAGATTTTGTTATTTTAGATTTTTTCCTTTTATTTTTAAATAGCTATTGATCCATGTGGATATGAAATCAAAATAAATATATATATATATATAAGTGTGGTCTATAAGGGTAACATCAGCAGAACTGATGACGTTAGGACTTTGAACCCCAAAGTGTTAATGGAGTGAGTCTCAGACCTGTTTTTATCCAAAAAAAAATTCACAGACCCTAAAGTGTCAAATGAGCAAATCATAGGATACTTTTTGTACTTTCTCCTATAAAATATATATATATAAATGTACGTTGAGGGAAAAACATGATGATAGACAAAAACGCCTTTAGTTATTATTATTAATCCCTAAATCATCCCACTAAAACTTTTCCCATCTATACATGGAGGTCGATTCATGGCCTTAATCAATTCCTTGGCCAAGGGCGTATTAACTCCGATGGTAGTAGTTTGGTTATCATCATTCTTACTAATCTGGTTATTAGTGTTATTGTCACAACCTGACTCTAGGGGCACGTGACCGGCACTAGGGCATAGGAAAGTTTAAAGCTTCCAGAACCCGTAGTCAGCCTGACAAGTTTAATCAATAAAGAATATACCAAAGAACCATAAGTCAAGGGCGAAGGGCCCACATGCCAACAAAATCTATACCAACATCATAACATATCCATCCAATCACATCTCACTATATCATCAGGTTCATGTTTAGTAGAATATCTTATCATGCCATATTACAAGCAAATAGATAACAATCATCATAAATTATACAGGTGTAAATTCGGTCTACTGTAATTGCGAAATTCTAAAATTATAATATTATACACAACAAAACATAAATATAAAATTTACTGCCAAAGGAAATGGCAGGGAAACTCAGTAGTAGTAAAATAACTAGGCTCACCCTGCAACCTGAAAAAAAAATAGTGAGACAAGGGTAAGCGTCTTAACTCAGTGAATGATACCAATCAATATACAAACCTGGTGCTCTAATTCAATCTAATGTTAATGCTCATGCAACGTGTCATACATATACATAATCACATAATCATACAGGGATGGGAATCGGTTCACAGGAATTACACTAAACCTCAATTTGGGGAGCTGATCCCCTATCTTGACTCTCTGAATCCAATTACCATGTCTTAAAATTCAATACATAAGGTCACAGTCGTCCATGGCCTATGCCACGTAGCGTCGACCTGACTGGCAGTAGCGAGCGATGAGCAAACTCCAAGCCGTCATACACCAGTCACAGCTCATCAAACATAATCATCATCGTATCATAATCACAATCCTACGTGATCCTTGTGTCATCCCAATCTCATCTAGTATCCACAATTATTATGCAACACACATAATTAATGAAGCATTCACATATGTATGCCAACATGCTCAATTAATATTTATAATGCATAATTATATACGTATATACATACGGTAAATGTAGATGCATAGAATACATGAAAATATATTAGAAAGTATCACTCACAACACAAGTGTGGAAAATCATACTCGATTAATGACTGAGACCTGGGGCCGCAGATAGTCTTGGACGATCTAGAAAATAAAGCATTAACGGATTATCAGAATAAGAACTATAAGAATCAACATATAGACACATCCTAAGACCGTAGAGAAATCTACCAAAATCTAGCAGAGTTTCCCCCAAAGTAGATCTAATCCCCCTGAAACTCAGACAACATACTCAATATCGAAATATCGAATATCCCAACTGGGCTCCCAATAGCAGTTCTCAAAATTAAATTCCAATAATATATATATTATTCCCTTAATATTCTTAAATAATTTAACCACAATTAATTATCTAAATTCATAATAATTTCATTATGCCAAAATAAACAATTCTAATATTAAATTAACCATTAGGAATCAATTCCGGACTGCCGGGCACACTCACTGAAGAGTCGCCGAAAAAGTCACCGGAAAACGTCAACGGTGTCAGATAGCGGCGAAATTGGTGCCAATAGATTCATAACGAAACGTAGATGCCGAAAATATACACCACTCTCCCTCACTTGCCAGAGGATCGCCGAAAAATGCGTCGGCAGTTCTGCAATTTCACCGAATTCCGACCAAATTGAAACGTTCACTAAAATTAGCAAATGAGGTACCAAATCGAAACTTAAGAAAAGAGGAAACTAATGGTACCAGAATCGGCTAGAACGGAGATCGAAATCCTCCAGAAAAATTCTCGGAAGTTCACTAAACAGCGAGCATTTGGACGGGCGGTGCGGCGGTGAACGACGACCGGGCTTGTACCAAAAGACGCATCGGAGGCTGGGCTTCCTCCCTGGCTGGCAGGTGCAGACGATTGGCGACCAGACGGCGGCAAAAAGCAGTTGATCCCTCTCCCTCTCTCTCCCCCCCCCCCCCCCCCCCCCCCCAACAGCTTCTGATTGGTTCTTTAAACCAATCATATGCTAAATACATATATATATATATACATATATTACTAATAACAATACTTATTATAATAATAATAATAATAATAATAATTTCTGAAATATAATAAGAAAAAATTCATTAAATAATTAAATAATTAATTGATTTTATTTTAAATAAAATAGAATATCCAAATATTAATAAGTTTTTATAAATTAAAATTCAAGATATTACAGTTATCTTCAGTATTAGACATATTTCTGACTTTAAAAGGGTCTCACAGAGCGTGACAAAAAGATATTAATCAAAAAATTAACCTTTAGATTTGTTTAATACTGGGTTATTTTGTTTCAGTTCTATTAATACTAGATTAATTAAGAACAATATAATTAATTAACCTAATTTATGGTATATAGGCTTCAAAACACCATCAACTTTCAATTATAGATCTATGCTAAGAAAAGTAACCTGACTTTCTAGTATATAAGTGACCAATACCGTTAACTTTCGTTCAGGGATATGATATATAGACTGCAAAAAGCCATCAATCAAATAAGTGAATATGTAGGTTGCAAAGAATTCTCAATTTTAAATAAGGATAATCACACAAATTTACACAAATTTAAAGTAAAAGTAATTTTTTTTTTATTGAAACGAGTGACCCAAAATACATAATGAATTTACAAGCCTATTTATAGAGATATAAACAAAGGCATTATAGTAATTACATCTTAAAAAATCCTAATTATATATAGATTCTTAATTAGGTTAATAAATAAGAACAGATTGGGCTCATTATGTGCAAACGGACTCAAATATGATTAATGATATACCGTTAATGGGCTTGCTCCAAAATCTAAACCCAGCAAAAAAAAAAAACTAAGCTTAACTGTTACCTTTTGGACCACCTTTTGAACCAGACGTTAACAATATTATTAATATTATATAATATTAATATATTATATTTTGTAGATATTTTGGTAGTGATTGTCCATGTGATAACGTATAGCTTTAAGAGAGAAAAATCTCACGAAAAGAGAAATCATGCTAGTGGATGCATACTAACATTTGACTTTCTTTAAACAACTTTTTTTCATATTGAATTTCTTATTATATATGCTAACACATATTTTAATTGTTCGACAATTATTTGTTTTATAAATTGAATAAATTATCATTAATTTTATGGGAAGACATAGCTGACAATGAAGGAGAGATGCTTGAAAATCTTTTAATGATGAAAAGGAGAAGACAATAATAGCCATATCAAATATCAAAACTACTTTAAAATAGTAATTGAGTTAAAATTTTTGTTTATTTAATTTCTTGCAATTTAAATTTGTTTATATATATAATGTATTTGATCTGATAATTACTTTTTTAAATTTCTAATTTGTTTTAACATATAATCTACAAGATCTTTGCTTAACAAGTTAAATATGCCTATGGAAAGAGGGAAAAAAATATAAATTAATGCCACAGTTGTATTTTGTTTTAAGTTTGATTTGAGAGAGAGATTTTAGTTTTACCATTAAAAGTTTAGGAAGTGTACATTTGTGGTCTAACTGTTAAGCAAATCTACACACCTTGGTCTAGCTGTTGAACCATTGGCTGCCCTCCAACTCCAAGGACTAAAACAAACAACCCCCCCAAGTCTTAACCACCTCCAAGAGTAGCAATGTAAAGGAAATGAGTTTTGATTTTTTGATTTTCTATCAAATATTCAAATCCATCAGAGCATAATCACTCTGTACTCTAGCAAATTAAGGAAAATATTATACAAAGCAGATTCCTAAACTTAAAGGAGATCACATGATCATAGCTGTGGAACATTTTTTTTTTTTTTTTATGTACAAACCATTTGTAAATAAAACCCATAATGTATCTATCAGTCGAGCATCCTCTTGTAAAAACCTTAGGAGGCCTTCTTTTGTTTGTATTTCTTGGCACAAACAATGTAGATGAGCATGTTCAGGACGCTGAGTCCTGCTAAAAGCCAGAAGTAATAATCGAGATGACCCTTATTCAAGTTATCTGGAATCCATCCTGGGTTCCCACCTGTAGTTGTTACGTATGTTACCATAGTCAGAATAAAAGAGCTCAAATAATTACCCAGAGATGTTGTCAGAAGCGATAATGCACTGCATAAACTCCGCATTGCATCTGGAGATTGTTCGTAGAAAAATTCAAGCTGCCCAATGAACGTGAAGACCTCTGCAGCGCCTATTAACATATACTGAGGGATTTGCCAAAGGATACTAAGAGGCACTGCAGCAGCAGTATCAACCAATCCAAGCTCTTTCGCAAGCTGCAGGCGCTTGATCTCTACCAATGCAGCAGCAGACATGGATAGTATTGAAATGAAAAGGCCAATGCCCATTCGTTGCAACTCAGAGAAGCCCCTCTCTTTGCCTGTGAACTTCCTTGCAATTGGAACAATGATCCTATCATATATTGGCACCCAGCAAATCACACCAATAACATCAAATGTCGACAAGGAGGCAGGAGGAATGGTGAAAGAACCAATTGTTGTATCCATGAGCATCCCTTGTTCCACAAACATCGTAGACATTTGGGCGTAGACAGCAGAAAAAACAATTCCTGTGGCCCAGATTGGAAACATGCGGGCTAAAATCTTTAATTCCTCTACCTGTGTTACTGTGCAAAGCCTCCATGGATTGGAGAAGTCCCCACTTTTGGCCTCAGCTTCTGAAATTACAGCAGCTTTATCAAGACACCTGCAAAGGAAAAAGATTTTTACTTAAAATTGTTTCAGGGCATTATCTTAGTGGCTGTCAAGTGTCCACCAAACTAAACTTCCACAAAAAAAAACAGCAACAGAAAAATGTTTGCCTAAAGATAAACATTCAAATTAGGGTCACACAAATCCATGAACAGAGGTCCAATATTAAGGAGATGGATCAGATGAAATACTATCCAATAATTGCTTCATAAATCAGATTAATAAATTTATAACAGTCCGTTTGGTTCATAAATTCGTAATCCTTAAAATTAGTAAATAATGGGATTAGTAATCCCACTGGATAGAGATTGCTAAAGACATGGGGAGCTAGGTTTTGGATAACACTGATCCCATGGATTAGCTAAGCCTTTGGGATTATTAAGTCCAACCTGAATCATATGTATCAAACGTAGTCTTATTTACTAATATTGTGACTTAATTAAGCAATCCCGTGTAACAAACAGACTGTAAGAGTTAGATAAGATTCCAAAAACATTATATTTACACTTAGGATCCATTTGTGGATAGATGGTTATTTGAGATGAATGTGAATTTGGATTTGAGTTTCAAGTGTAAAATCATAAAAAATTAATATGGTGTCAAATTCCAAATATTCAATCATTTCCAAACTACACAGGAATGAATTAACCATAGAAGGTCAGACTCTACGGAAAATTTGGAAAAGACCTCCAAAAACAAAATTATAGATATGTCAATCAAAAGCCCATGGCAAAAACTATTCAAGCAAAAGACTGCATAATTCATTGCTACTACATAGAATATGAATAGAAAGTCTCCCAAGAGATAATATGCATGTGTAAATCCACTTTCCTAGCCATTTAATCCTCACCTAAACATATCTCATTCTATGAATAAAAATTTAGATTAATAGCAGTTAAAAGAGGAAGAATGAACAAAATTTAACAAAGTACATAAAGAGTAGGAAGAATGGCCCCGGCAGAAATTCAATATTTCAATAAAGAGAGTATTTGGAATTAAAAAAGCTTTAAAAAGTTTGTAATCCATTCTCTGTTTTTGTTTTGAATAAAACCCATCTAACAGTCACCTGGTGACCCCGCCCACCCACCAAACAAAAATAAGAAAAAAAGCATATTGAGTTTTATTTTGTGCCAAAAAAAGCAAATAAATGGATAGTTCAGTATGCAAAAACTGTAATTTCTAAGGAGAATGAAGAAGAAAATTACTTCAATTCATCGCTATGCTCCAGTTTTCTGCTCCCCTCAATGGCAGAGATTCCGTCTCGTGTTTCATACAGGAGACTACTATCTTGAGGGACCTCCTGATTCCGCTTATGGAATGATGCAACCAAAACCTGGCACATCCTTGTAATAGGACTCCCCCCTGGTTTCTGAAATCTATAGAGGGGTGTGCCTGAAAAGAAGCTTGCAATAGCAATGCCCATAAATAATGCAGGAATTCCAAATCCCAGACCCCACCCAGCATTGTCTTGAATATACACCAGAAAACTACTTGACACAAGAGCACCGATATTGATAGAAAAGTAGAACCAGTTGAAGAAAGATCCCTTCTTCACCCTTTCCTTAGGATCAGTGTCATCAAACTGATCAGCCCCAAAGGACGAAACACATGGCTTGATACCACCTGTCCCAAGCGCAATCAGATAGAG
>CATKHJ010077145.1:0-16931 GCA_949750685.1 Vernicia montana | reverse complement strand
ATGAGCCAAGTGATAAGTAAGCATGAGCCATCCTTGTGAGCTAGCCTTGAAATACCTAGCCTCACAAGTATGGTAGTATATTCTCCACTCACTGCTTTATCTCATTAGTGATTCCATTTTTTCAGGAAAGCAGCATAGTGAGCAGGTGGTTCCTCAAGAAGCATTCTTCATTTGAGGATTCTCTTATCAAAGTAAAGTTATATTCGAGATGTGTATATGTATATGTTAAAGTTGTTATAGTAGCTCCATGGGTGTTAAAAGAGTATTGTAATTGTATGTATATTATAAGAGTTATATGAAAAGAATATGTACAAGTTAATTAATAAATACTATAATGCTATTGATGAGTATGTGATGAGAATAATAAGTGTATATGTGCTTAGGTTCTGATCTTGGGATATGAGATAAGATGATATGATATGATATAAAATGTGATAATGTGATGAGATAATTATAGTGCAGATGTATGATACTGTATTAGATTGTATAGCAAGTATGGGTTTTACGGATTTTCGGTGGCCTTATGCCTACCCATGCCCTAGGACCGTCGCGGCTCAGAAGTTGGGTCGTGACACTTGGCTTAGTTCGTGAAAAATTCACACACAATCTCATAGCATGATAACTCTCATATATTATTCATCTATACTTACTACATAGAAGGCTAATATATAGTTGAGGTATTACATACGCTCAGCTATTGAGTTTTTAAATTTTTTTTTTTATTAAAGTGACTTTTATACGTTTAGCATATTCTTAAATACTCATTTGAAGTTTAATAATATTTATTTTTAAAAAACTTATAAGAAATATTATCCTAATATGATTGTTGCTTCTAAATTTTTTTATTTATAATTTTTATTTTTTTAATTTTAAAACTGTGTTTAATGGTTAAAACTTAAATATCAATATTATAAGGTTAATTATCCAATAAAAAAAGTTTAATAATTTTCAGTAATAACAGTTATCAAATAGAATTATTATATTCAGCGTTTAAAATTCAGAGAGTTATATATATAAGGACACGCACAAAAGTGTTTGAAAATTTTCTATTATATTAGACAATTATACTCTTAATCAAAAGTTTCCAACTATTTTTTACATTCCAAACCTACCCATTCTGTTTGTTTTGCACTTAAAAGACAATTCTTATTGAAAATTGACAAGCAAATGTCTGGACAAAAACAAAACAATAACACAAATCTATTTAACATAAAAAAATAAATAAAAAATAAAAAATAAAAATCAACAAAAATAGAATAAAATTTTCTGGTTCTTGTGTAGGCAGCATAACTGGATGAAGATCACAACATCAAGTTTAACATGAATTCACTACATGCAATTAAGAAAAAAAAATCATCTTTCTTGTTATGCAATTCCCAATATTCAATGGAACAACCTGCAAATCATAAAAATAATAATGATAATAATAATTAGCATGGAATGAAGTTTAAACATGCATAATAAATAAAATATAAGATATTGTAGATAAATATACTTACATCTAAACAAAATCGAAAATGTAAGAATTCTTCAAAGATGCAAGTCAAGTTCCATGCAAAGGCTGAAAAAAGAAATGAACAAAATTGTCATTGCAAATAGTATCATTTAAAATAAAAATAAAATAATCTTGATGAAATAAAAAAAAATTAACAACTTACAATTTTTAATCCAACAAAGTAAGAAAATCTAAATAAGGTACCACATTCATGTCAATTGATTGATTTAAGCTTCCATCATCAACTATACTAGGAATGTAGTATGAAGTTTGATCACTTTGTTTTTTTTTTTTTTTTTTGACAAATACAAATATCATGTCCAACACCCTTACAACCATTGCACTTTGTTCTTTTTTTAACAATTTAGAATTTTGAAAGATCTCTTTTTGTTGAGCTAGAATCCTTTTTTCTTTTTGGCACATTTGGTTCTATAAACAAAGGAAGTGATGAACTCACAAGTTGAGACATTGTATCACATGCTCTTTCCTTATGAATTAGAGGCCATTGATGAAATTTACATTGAAACTCCTTAAGTAATTCTTCAACATCTACATTATCTTCATTTGTTCTTGCCTCTACACAAGCTAATGATCGTGTATCAATTCTCCATTGTGGGTGTATAGTAGAAAGAGATAACACTCCATCTATGCAATTCCTCATCTTATGTGCACATAGAAGACCCATAGTTGACATAAAATGATCACTACATAAAGGATCTATTGTTCCATTTCTTGCCATTTCATATTGTTTGTGCAATTCTTTCATTGCAAACTTTGACACTTTTGTGACAAGTTCTCTAAAAAATAGAGTATTGCAAAATAGAGAAATTTGAAGTCTTTCATTAGAGAGTTGAACTTTAATCTCTTGTAATTCATTAGTAATGGCAAGACACATTTTATTCTTAACTTGGCGAAAATCTCCAGTTGAAACTTGTAGATATTTTTTGAGTTTTGCTTGCGCACTCTCTGCTCTTAAAGGAACACGATTTTCAAAATGTAGATATTTGTCTATCCATGCATATACAAATTTTTCTTTAAATGGAAGCCATATGTTTCGAATGTAAAACAATACATTTTTCTTTTCTTTGAAAGTGTCCTCAAAAGTTTTCTAATTTTTCTCAAATTCAAAATCACTTAAAGATTGTATCACCATATTTCCATGAAGACAAAAAATCATTTCATTCCTCATTCATCTCAAAGTGTCGCTTGCAGTTTGCCAAAATATTTTTTTCAATGTGCCATACACAAAAGATTAACAACATTAGGAAAAACAATTCGTATAGCATTCATCAAAGCCAATTCTTTATCAGTAACAATGACAAATGGTTGAGTATCCACACCAACTACCTTTTTAAATTTTCTCAAAGCCCAAACATAATCTTCTTCCTTCTCTTTTTCCATAAAAGCAAAGCAAGAATAGAATGAAGAATTGAAACATGATACCCCAACTATGTCTAGTAAAGGCATTTTATATTTGTTTGTTTTATAGGTGCAATCCATGACAAAGACATTACGAAAATTTTTTGTAAGAGTAATTGAAGTAGGATGTGCAATGAATAGATGTGTCAATCAACCAATTTCATCATGCATAATATCATACAAAAATTCACTCTTATCGAGCTCTTCAAACAATGCTTGGATCATAGTGAGGTCAGCCAAATTTTCTATCCAAATCTTGCATCTTGAATTATACACAGTCCTAAAAGTAGCTTGAAGGCTTGGGTTTCTTTGCCTAAGTGATGAAAGAATATGTCGTGTGGAACCCTTGATTTTGTCATGTTCTCAACACTTATCACATCTTCTTTTGATAAACGACGACAAGAAGGATGTCCTAACATGTCCTTAGAAGCTGCATGATTATGTGAAGAATTTATAACTTTAAGCAGCCAATTACCATCATTTTGTCTCTTACTTAAAATTTCAAAAGGACAATTTATAAGTCGGCTTGATGTTTTTCTTTGACGTAAATCCAAGGAAATTTTATGTGTATTTCTATAGCAACCCCCTCGATCACATCCAATACGTACATATCTATCTTTTTTAGAATTCTTGATAGTTATAGCATACTCTTGTTTCAAGTAAAAGCTTTTCACACTATCAAAAAGTTCTTCACAATATTCAAACATCGTATTGGACAATTGAATAATCTGAATTTCTCTATTAATCTCTTGACAATGCATATCAATTGTTTGCATTTCTAAAGTACAAGATGAGATTCCTCCAGCTCATGCTTCCATTTAATCTATATCTATATCAACCAACAAACAATGATGCTTATATAGTCTTACACAAAAATTTGAATAAGCAAAAATTTGAAGCAAAGTCAAGCTCAATATTTTTATTAATATAAAGACACAAGCAAACAAAAATAACCAATGAATTTTCCAAAAAAATCATTAAGAATATGTTCTCAACAACACCACTAAAATCAAATACTAAACATACATTAAAAAACTATAAATAATAACACTCAAGAAAAACAAATCAGAAAAATAAAATTGTAAAATACCATCAATTAGACAATTACCCATAAAAAAAGACTTGAGTATAAATTAATTAGCCCACTAGAGTTTCCTGCATTTATAAATATATATTTATATATAATAATATAGTATATCATTCTCTTCTAAATCATTTAATTTTTAGCATCCAAATATAATGCTAATTCAATCAAACCCTAACTCTAAAAAATTAGATAGATAATTAAATCTATGTGAATTTTTTGGAAAAAAAAATAATGAACTCACCTTCAAATTGAACTTGAGCAGAGCAGCGAGATTGAAGACATTCAATAGAAGAAGGCGATGCAAAGCGGCGGGATTGATGACATTCAATAGAATGGTATGTTTGGTATGTAAAAAATAGTTGTGAACTTTTGATTAATGGTATAATTATCTAATAGAATAGAAAATTCTCAAACTGCGTGTTCCTATTAGTTTTTTGCGTGTCCTTATCGCCACCCTGTATATATATATATATATATATATATATATAGTCTAATTTCGTTGGATCCATTCAATTAATTTATGTGAATCGATCTCAAAATAATAAAATATACTCACTCCGTCTCATTTTAATTACCTCATTTGATTTTTTCACACATATTAAAAAATATAATTAATATAGTGAAAATAATTAATTTATTCAATTCCTTTCCTATTTATTAGTAAACTACTTGTTTGCTTTCTTTTTCAATAAGGAAAGTGAACTATAATTTAGAGTTCTCAAAATAGAAATATGAGACTATTAAAATGAAACGGAGGGAGTATTAAAACTTTTTTTTAATTATTAATCTATATGAAATCCTATGCAATTGTGATTATCAAATCTAATATATTTAGGGGTGTATTTAATCAATAGAATTAAAGACTTTAATGAATTTAAAAAAACATGAATATTCAATAATAATTTTAAAAACTTCACAAAAGTGAAGAGATATTTAATAATAATTTTTAAAAACTTTAAAAAAATCTATAAAAATTATGGGATATTTAATTACAATTTTTGTAAAATCTATAAAAGTAAACAATTATTTAAAAAGTCATTGATTATAATAAACTTTTATATACTTTTATTGACTTTTTATACAGTGATATAAATAAAAAAAAAATCTCTATAATTTTCTTTCACCTCCCTCAAGATTTCAGTGTACTTTTTTTTTTTTTTTTTTTTTTACCTTATTCTCAATCTTTCTCTCAAATCCTATTCTCTACATTCTAACCTGTACCATAGGAGGCCATGTTTAAATATTCAATACTACCTATGAAACAAACAAAAACAATGTCCTAGGTTTTTTACCAGTACCTAGTTTCTTGTTTCTATGTAATAATTATTGTTTGTTAAAAATTATTTACCTATTTACACAAAAAATATATATATATATATTACTTTTAAAGTTCTTATTACTATTTATTCTATTATTATCTTAAATTTTAAAATTAATTTTATATTATTTATTAAAAAAATTATTATATTCAAATTTATTTCATATTATTCTATTAAATTGCTTATAAAATTTATATTTCTTATATTATATAATATCAATTTAATTATTTTCGATTTAATCTCGATTGAATCTCTAATTCATAATCCTTTGTCTTTATCGATTTAAAGACCTGGCCTAATATGAAAATATTGAGATTAACACATTAGGTCTAAAAAATATGTTAAGTATTATGAGATGTGATGTGAATAGTATTAATGCAATATTTATATGGATGAGTAAATGTAACTATAAAAATTAAATGTAAAAATACATATGTATGATTATGTAATTTATAGAAAGTTTCCAAAGTATAATTATAGAAAGTACAAGTGTTATTAGATAAATAGAATGAATAGAAATAATTAATGCAATAAATTTATTTCACATTATTGTATAGAAAATTAATATGCACCAAAACACAATCTTAAAAATGATAACAAAATTTTCTAAAAAAATGATATAATAACAAATTATTATAATCATTTTACCATAAATATATAATTGTTGTACTATGATATCATTACTTCATAAAATTAAGAATAAAAGGGGAATAAAGATAAAGTTTATTTCGGATTGAGCTCCTAGCTAGCAAATTAGTTTGAAACTTTGAATAGATCCTTTCCCATGTAAAAGACAAATAATGTAAAAGACAAATAATAATAATAATAATAAAGGTGGTATTAGTTACGATAGAGAGAGAGAGAGAGAGAGAGTGATGGATAATAAGAAATGAGTGAGAGAGATACATTGAGCCTTGTTTGAAAAAAAAAACTAATTATAATATTATATCATAACTTTAGAAGATTATAATATAAATTATAAAATTATTTATATAATTTGATTATAAATTAAATTAAATTTTTATGAAATTGGATAATTTTTATTTATTTAAAATTATTTTATTACTTTAAAAAAAGTGAATTTTAAATGAGATGAATTAGACATAAGGTCTTTACAGTCCATTTGGTTCATAAGACTGCTTAATTAAGCCATAATATTATTAAATAATATTATATTTAGTACCTATAATATAAGTTGGGCTTAATAATCCTAAAAACTTAACTAACCCATGGATCAATCTTATCTAAAACCTAATCTCCTATGTTTTTAGTAAGCTATCTACAGTAGGATTACTAATCTCATTATTCATGAAATTTTAATCCTTAAATTGACTTTATTTTTTATTTTATTTCTCAAAAATGACCTTCATTTTTTTAATTTATTTCTCAATTGTCTAACTTATACTGTAGACAGGGGCGACTCAAGATTTTTTGGGACCTAAGGCAAAATTATTAGATGAGGCATTTAAATTGAAGACTATATAGGCAGCAACAACAGTCAAAAATAAGCAACAACAGTAGGAGATTAACAAAATCAGAGAAATTTAACAATAATTGCTTTTGAAATAAACCAAAAATTAAAATTAAACTTTAAATTTACTTCTTAATTTAAAATTAGTTCCATTTTGTCAACAAGATATTTGTTAAGGGCCCGGCTTTGAAATTGCACTAAACTTTCTATTCTTTTTTTTTTTTCTTGAGTTTTTCATATCTAAATTGATATTTTCTTATTCTACCATTCATTTTCAAGGATAAACAAGTTGACACATATGAAAAATAACAAATAAACAAAACAATAACAAAAACTAAAAGTTAATTGAGATAAATTAATAAATTGAATTAAATTTGTGAATAATAAAACCTGAAAATTTTGAGAATTAGCAATAACAATTGAAAATTTTGAGAAACTCCTTTGCCAATTATTCAAATAAAAAAACAGAATTAAAAGTAGAAGATGGAGATAGAATGAGGTAGGAAAAAATTGACGTCAGGATTTCTTGTGATTTGAGAGGTAGCAATTATATAGGCAGTTGAAAAAAATTATGGATTTATACTACTATTTAGGAAAAGCTAATAGAGTGATTTTTTTTTTTTTTGAGAGAGAAAAACTAATAGAGTTAATTAGATTTTTTATTAAGTTATATTTCCAAAATTTTAATATTTTGTTTTCCAAAATTTAAATAGAGAAAACAAAATATTAAAATTTTGGAAATATATATATATATATATATATATATATATATATATATATAGGGCCTAAGATGGTTGTCTTAGTCGCTTACCCACTGAGCCACCCCTGACTATGGATTAAAATGTTTGTACCAAATAAAATTTACTATAAACAATTCTCTAACTAAATTAAAAATTAACTAAGTTTAGAATTAAAATTAATCCTAAAAATTATGAATTATTGAATCAAACGGGATATTAGAGTTTAGACTGGTGGTATGTGCCTTGAAGCACATTGAGGGGAGACTGGGTAAGAGCCCCTTCCCCACAAATTTTGGTTAATCCAAGTTTACCTCTTATTAAAGCTCCGTTTATTTCGAAAAATTTTAGTTATGAATTTCTCGAAATTCATAAATTGTAGTCCAATTTTTTGTTTGATTTGAAAAATTGAGTTACATTTCATGAATTTTTTAAAATTTATCATGCTTCAAAACTTTTAAAAATGAAAGATTTAAAAATCTACATGAGATATGAGTTTTTTGTTTAAATCCATAGATTTAAAATCCATTATGTCAAACAAAGCCTAAGTGTCCGTCTGATTTGGCTTTTGTAAGCCTGCGGTCAACAGTTAAACATTCAACTGCTGACACAAAATATTTGATAAAAAAAAATAAAATAAAATCCAACGAATGTATTTCCAACCACTAACTTTTAAAATTATAACTAAAAATTAACTTTTGATTAAAGTTATAATTTGTAACTTTTGAACTCAAAAGCTAATTTTTATTAAAAAAAGATGTCATTAAAATTTAAAATAATTACGAAAATATTTACTACTAAATAAAAAATATATACATCATTATTTTACTTTTTAAATATTTTAAGATATGTATGCATTCACATAATTAAATACAAATTAATTAAAATGTGTAATTATTTTTATTAATATATTTAATGTGTAATATTAAATTATTAATTACATATAATTAAAATTCATAATAATTATATAAAATAATGTTCTTATTTATTATTTTACAATTTAACTCCAAATTCAAATGGTTAATTACTAAACATTTTATAACTATTTGTAATTACTGATTATAAATTGATGATAGTTAATCGTTAACCGTTCACAGGGCTAACTAAACGTGCCCTAACTTTCTTTCTCTCACTGACCAACTAATATGTATCTCTTGTAAAATCAAAATTTTTAGTGGATTCAGGTCCAACTAGACAAGTCTACTAAGGAAAAATTATTGAGTGTATCAATAATTTTTAAACTATATAAAAATAATTGAATGAAGAAAAATAAAAAGAAAAATTAAATGTGAGAATAAATTTTACATTGATTAAATATAAGATATTGAATGAGCTTATATATAATTAAATTTTTTAATTTTAACGGCTAGCTTTTGAGTTTGAAACTCTAATCATAAGTCTCCAACATTTCTTACAAACTCTTTTAAGGTTATAATAAGTGACTATAATCTAAATCATAAATCACTTTAAAAAAATTATTTGATACAAATAAAAATAGCATACCTTACACTTACATTAAGTTATTATAATGTATAATCAGGTGATATCGCCTTAGCCACCATATGCACCGGATGCATCCAATGACTGGGTAAGTAGCCCACCCTTTTATTGTTTGGGCTTAAGATAGATAAGCTCTTCAAGATTCAACCCATGATAATGGTGTAGTATTCTTGAAGAACATCTGCCAAGCGTGGCGCTATAACCATCATCCAACCACCCAACAGACAAAATTTAATTTTTCAACATATTCTTGCGCTAATAAACAGTCTCTAATTCAAACTTCAAAACTTGAATTGCAGCAGCAGCAGCCATGGCTTCTTTCATGGCGCATGTTTCTTACAATATTAATATTGGACTTCCTGATTTCTTCTTTTATCACAAAACCAACTACAAGTACTTCAGCTTTAGTTCTCAAATTATCAATAATAAGAACAATTTGTTAACTGGTATTAGTAATAATAGGATATACAGTATGGTCCACTCCAAGAAGCAAAAATCTTCCTCCATCACTTGTTCTGCTGCTAACAAGCCCTCCCCTCCTTCTGATGTCAGGTGGGTTCCCTCTTTCTTTCTTGAATTCTTCATCTTTGGTTTCTTTTTTTGTTATTCAATCTTGAATTGGTAATCAGACTATGAAATGAAACTAGTAACAGAATTGCAAAATCAGGATGTAGAATGTGAGGTTAATAGATGGGAAATTTTGTTTTGTTTTCTGTATTGTTATGGATTGACTATGGTTAATGGGGTGTGTAATTTTGGGTGGTAATCAGGATTAAGCTTGATGAATGCCTGAAATTAAGAGGATTAGTTTGAAATGAATCTGTTTGTGAGAAATTAGATTAATTGTGGCAAAACCAACTGGGGTGGTAGGTAATCCCAGGTGGGATTCATGGTTTCAAAACCTAGGTTTTGGTGGTCAGCAAATTGATAACTGATTGCACAATGCTTCATTAGGAATTTGGTGAATTTCTGTTTTAGAAATACAAGGTGCTGAAAGGATATGCTTAGATTGTTGAAATGGGATTTTTTTTAGTTTTACATCAGAGAGTTGATATGTTATTTATTTATTTATTTATTTTTGTTGAGTTGAATTCTGTGGAATTATGATTTATGGGATCAACAAATAGGGAGGCAACATCTTACAGTGACTTCCAGGCTTATGGTGACTTCTAGAAGGTTTGAAATGAAAAAAATTGCTGAGAAAATAAAAAAGGTCGGACACTTTCATTTCCATGGGAAGAGATAGTGTATTGTGAAAGTGAAGTTTATTTTATTATGTTCTCATAGATGTAAATTTCAAATTTTAGGGGCACTTTGCATCCAATTGCCATCTTTATCAAAACCACTTCAAAATATATTCACGCATGGTTCTCCGTCCAAAATTTTTTGCTGCATATCTATTAATTAGGTATCTGGTTAGTAGAGCCAAATTCCCCTTTGGTCTTATGGCACCTTCCCCTGACCTAAAAACCTGGGAGCTTGACATCTTGGTTTCGTTTTTTGGTGTTCCTCTGTATTTCTGGAAGTTATTAGTAGTTTATTGTGAGTGCTGGGTTCTTGTAGTGGGGTTATCTATGGCACTTGGAATTGTAATGAGACTATAATTGAAATGTTGAAAAAAAGAAAAAGGTATTTGATCACTGGACCGGGGTTTTAAATAATGGAATCAATAACAGAAATGGAAATGATAACGGTACAGCGGAATTAGATTGATTCAGATTGAGTTAATAATTGGACGAATCATGAGAAATGGTAATTTCCCATGTTTCATCCGTCATTTATTGGCAATTGGCAAATCACCCATAGGGAAACAGAAAATTACGTAATGGTGGGCTAAAATTCTATTGCAAAACAGCCGAAATGTTATTAAACAGCTGTTATTTAAAACTACGCACTGGACCCAATGAAATGGAATCCTTTCATACTGTTAAAGGGCATATTTTCTGGAGTGGAACAAGTGTGTTGGCAGATTTGACCTTTTTGTGCCATATATTGGAGAGAAGGTCACGAAGCTTTCTTAACTGTATGACCTGAGAGGGCAGTCTCAAATTGAACTTATGAATTTATTCAACTTTCAAGCGCTATGTTATTTAGTGATTTTCTGCAGGCATACCGCCATATATCTGTCTTCTGACTGGAGACTGGAGAGTTAAAAGGATGTTGGCACTTTACACTCTAAATGATGTGAAGAGTTTGTATTAGTAAAATACAAAACAATTAATGCTTCACTCTAGAAAATTTTGTTATATGCCAGTTTTATCTAGAAAACATTATTCCATTCCTTTTTTGCTCCAAATGTTTGTGCCATTTACTGATAGTTCTGCATGGTTTGGCATCATAAACTGCAACTCTTTTATGCAAACCTGTGTTATTCTATCTCTTTCATTCCTGAAATCTGTTTTAAGATGTAATACAAGATGTGATTTATGTCTTCTCAGTTTCCTCTCTGACTTGGTTTTTTTCATTCAATGCTTCTGCTATCAGGTTCTTTTTACAAGTGAGGCTTCCTCGTAATCATTCTTTTATTTGTTCTTCAGTTCTACAGCCAAGATAAGAAGTGAAGTTCTCTCTCCATTTCGATCAGTGCGGATGTTCTTTTATCTTGCTTTTATTGCAAGTGGTGCTTTGGGAGGACTAATAGCAACCACACAACTGATAGCTGCACTAACAAATCCAGCAAGAGCAACTGAAGTCCCAGACACTCTAAAAGGTCTCGGCATAGACATTGGAGCTGTATCTATCTTTGCATTCCTATATTACAGGGAGAACAATGCTAAGAAAGCACAAATTGCTAGGCTTTCTAGAGAGGAAAGCCTTTCAAATCTTAAGCTCCGTGTGGATGAAAAAAGAATCATTTCTGTCAACTCTTTGAGAGGTATTGCTCGTCTTGTAATCTGTGCTGGCCCTGGATCCTATATTTTGGAGTCTTTTAGACGTAGTGAACCTTTCACTCAGAGTCTCTTGGATAGAGGGGTGCTTGTGGTTCCTTTTGCTACAGATGGGAATTTACCTAGTTTTGAGTTTGACGAGAGTGAGGAGATGAAGGAGGTTGCCACCAAAAGGAAGCGACTCTGGCAGCTGAATCCTATCTTTGTTTCTGATTGGTCTAAGTAAGAAATTACATCAACAAAATGTCTTCTAGTTTTGCTCTCTCTCTCTCTTATAACTTGTATATTTGTAATGACAGGTGGCTAGATGAGCAAAAGAATTTGGCTGGTGTCTCCCTTGAATCTCCTGTGTATGTGTACCTTTTATAAATAACCTTTTTTCTTTCTGGTCTTGGAAGTATGGACAGTGCTTCCCTGTTGGAAATTTGCTTATCTGTGTTTATTTTACAGGTATTTATCTCTACGCCTGGATGGTCGTGTCCGTGGCAGTGGTGTTGGTTATCCTCCTTGGAATGCTTTTGTTGCTCAATTGCCACCAGTTAAGGGAATGTGGTCAGGTCTTTTTGATGGCATGGATGGAAGAGTTCTTTAATGAGTTTTATTTTTTTTCCTGTTTTTGGAGGTTAGTTTCTTCTTTTTTAGTTACGGAGTTAGTTTTTTTTTGAATGTCAAAGTCTTCTCCAGTTTTTGTACTGTTTGAAGTTGCTTTAGTTCCTTTCTTGTGGATTTGAGGTGTGGCCTATTTATCCATCACTAGTCCTCTATATAAATACTCTCTTTTTTCTAACTTAGTAATTTCCCTTGAGACATTGCCAATTTCCGTTTTTAGCAGAATGTATTATTTTCATGTTTATGACAACATTCAGTCCCTAATATCTTACTTGGAAATAAAATATTAGTTTATTTTCTCTCCTTCGAGTGGTAGACTGGTTATTCACGACTGGCATGTGTACATCCTTGGTACTCAACCTGTTGCAATAAAGCTTTATTATCCCATTTCAATGATTTGGTCTTGTTTAGAGCAATATTTTGGTTTTTACTTTGGTCTTTTTTGTGTCTTCAACTTGATACATAGGAGTGCAGTTAAATAAAATAGTATATAAATAAGTTTCCTTCTGAGAGTTTTCCCTGTATTTCTTAACTAAAACTTAATACTTGAAATATTTCTGTGAATAAATGATTTCTGATTCTTTGGGGGGAATAAAACAAAGTTTAGGACTTGTTAAGAATCATAATAATTCTAATCTTGGAAATACAGTGACTTAGTGGAAATCTTAACTTAGAGCCCTTTTCCCCTTTGTTCTGTGAAGTGCCAACTTCCCAATCTCAACCATGCCTGGCTGTTGTGTTGATTCAGTTCCACAAGTTGGTTTTTCCTAAGTATTGGATGACTACCTCTCAATAGTTTTTCATTTTTCACAAGGCATACTGATACCATGCATATGTTTCAACTTGACTGCATCTAATAAAGTATAGTATTTAATGTAGGCTTGACCCATTCAAGCAATAATTTGGAACCAAAACTGCTGATGAACTATTAGTTCAGCCAACAACATTGTCTCGGCTCAGGATAGGCCTTTTTGTTTTTGAAAAGGTTATGTGAGATCAGTCTAAACAATTTGCTAACCAAAAGAATGCTTTGGTTTCTTCAATCATAGAGAATATATCTGTTAGTTACATTCTTTCCTTTTCTCAGATCCTTAGCAGTACAGTGCAATTGTCTCCTTGGTTTTGCTGGGCTACAAATGAGCCGAGCAAACCAAGCTTTAAGCCTTTAACTAACTCAGGCTCAACTCATTTACTAAATAGGCTCTAAACTGGAGCTCGGGCTTTGCTTGTTTAACAAACAAGCCAAGCTGAGCCACGAGCCTAAATAAACTCAATTCGAGCTAGAATCTTTCTTAATAAATTTAGAAAATAAATGAAATCATGCATAAATTTATTGAAAATTTAAAAATATTTATTTCAAAAACATAAATATACTTAGAAATATGTGTTCTTTTTTAGTAATATATATAATACAATATATAACATTCAAATATTATATTGCAAGTAAAAACTATATAACCATAATAATAGTAAAAGAGGAAATTATTTTTTGCATATTGATAAACAATTTTAATAAGTATTTTCATGCATATTTTAACGATAAACAATCTTAATAAGTTTTTTATGTATATTATAAATAAAAATAGATGAATCTTAAATTTGAAATCAAATTATTAATAAGCTGTCTGAGTTTAATTACGAGCTAGCTCACAAGCCTATAAAAAAGTGAACCATGAGTTTAGTTGAGCCAAACTTTACCTAGCTTTGGTTTATCTCGTTATTATACAAGCCTTATAAATGAGCTCGAGCTTGGCTCATTAAGCTTAACAAACAAGCTCAAGTGAGCTTTTAGCAGGCTGAGCTCTGAGTTGTTTGCTCATTTCAGCCCTAGACTTTAAACTACAGAATCATAGAGCTTCTGGATTTTGAACTGTGGAATAGCTCTTCCTTTCCATCCTCAAACTCAAACAGCTTGATTGTGCATTTTGGATGTGCATATTTGCTTGAAGGAAGTGCAGGTTTTATGGGAATGTTTACTCCCAAGTTTGGAGAACAATATAACCGAAGTAGCTCTTCCATTTCTTGTAAATCCCTTCTCTATTGAATCCTAGAAGGATTTGACTATGAGACCTTTTAATAGAAATCTCAAACATTTGCCTCTAGAGCGTTTCCTACAGGCCTCAATTTCTTTAATGAACATGATCAATGCATCAACAAGAAACATGAAGCAGAACTAAGCAAATCATTACTCATTAGGTATTAACAGGAGTTTTGCTGGAAGAAATCTCTGCAGATTAGGAGCTTATACAATACAGAGCTTAATGTTTGCTGTCTCAGTTTTGAGGTATTGCAACATGGATCCCTTATCCAAGTTTAAAGTTGTGGTCACATTATTTATAAAAATTTTCCATTAAGTCCATATGGTGAGGTTGCATACAAGTATGGTCAAAACCTTGTTTTTGTAGCAAACTAGGTCCCTACTATGAGCGTTTTTCAATTTGATTTTAGCAGCAGGAAATGAAAGATTAACAAGGAATAAGACACAGAATCACTGGGGAGTATGATACACATTCATGACATAGATAAAGCTTAAGCTGGACAATGGAGTAATATGAAAATCAAAATTACAGTAGAGACATATCACACATTCATTTAACTTCTTCGATTTCATCCAATGCATAGTTGTTCGTAGATACATTGGCATAATTAACTTTGTCGAATCGAACAACAACTGGGTAGCGTGACTTGGGGTCCTGTCCAATACAACATCAAAAACAATAGTAAATAACTATGAACCAAATTAAAGATGAAATAAAAAATAAAAATAAAACAAGAGAGAGACCAACCTGATCAACAGCTACAACAGATCCAATGCCATTATACCAGTAGGATTCCCTCCTAAGAATCTTCACCTGTATATCGAGAGACATTTATAAGTAGGTATCATCTTAATGTTACTTAGTAGATTGTTTGTTTGTAAGATTAATATTTTCCCCTTTCTTGTACCCATTCATATTTAAACTTATGATCACCTATTTAAACCGCTTCTCCTTCCATAGGTGGTTAAGAATCAATTGATATCTAAACCAATTTATTTATTTTTTATTCAAGAAAAGAAAGGGAACATCAAGATATGAAACTCTTAACTTCTTGTACTGCAAAATCATTCAAGTTTGTTGAACTGAATTGTTCCAGGAATGCTTAATTGCTTTAAGCTTCTTGTTTCTGTTTTAATTTTTTTATAATAAGAAATATGTGTGGATGCTGCTCTATATATATATGGTGACTTTGTAATGAATTTGATTTTGTCAACAAGGCAAATGATCCTTGAACAAACAAATAGTTGCACAACAAATTCTGTTGCCACTAATATGAAACGCCTATGAGTTTATTTGATATCAAGATTGAAACTGCTTTTTCAAAAAACAATATAATTTTAGAAAAAACAGTTTAGGAGTATTGTTTAGCTGTTTTTCATATATTTATGATTAGAACACTTCGAATTTACCTTTTTATACAAACTCTAAGGTTTTCTAATCAGAATTTTTAATGTAGAGCAACTTTAAATCCTAACAGACTATATATTTAACATTATTTTTCAATAGAGCAAAGATTTATTACTTCCAATGCAATAATCAAACTAACTTACCTTTGTCCCTCTCTTGGGACCAATTGGTGGTGGCTTAGGTTTTGGAGCTTCACTTGCTTCTGGTGCTTTGGTGGCAGGTGGTGCTGCACCCTCCTCAGCTGCTCTGACAACAAGCCTTGAACTGTTGTTATTGGTGTTCTTTAAAGGGAAAAACACCATGTTGGTCCTAGAACCAGAGTTGGTATTGGGTGCAACATTAGGAGTTAACAAGAACCCAGAAGCAGCAGATGCCATGCTGCAGCTAGCCATCTTCTTCTGCTTCAATCTCCTTCTCTAGACTTGGTATCTCTAATGGCTCTAAAAAAAAAAAGTGAGTTAACAAAAGAAAGGGAATGAGAGATTGATAATTAATGAAGACAGAATTTTTTCTCGTGAGAATTATCTGATCTTGGAAAGTAATGTCAATCTTTTCCTCCACTAGGGTGTTGCCACTTGTGCACCATATCCCATTTCTTTGGATAATGTGATTACAAGTCATCTGGATCGTATGGGCTCACTGAGTTACCCATCAGTTTACTCGGGGTCCATTGCTAAACTTGTTTGGACCCTTCTGTTAAATTAGGTTTTTGAGATTTTTCTAATGTCGGATTAATTTTTAATAATTACTCATAGCAATGTAAGTATTCCTAAACTATTAGTCTAATGATTATAATTATAATGTAATCCAATTTAACGTTTCTTGCTTTTGCTTCTTTTTGGAGATAATTAATATAGGACTATAATATATATATATATATATATATATATATATATATATATATATATATATATATATATATATATATATATATATACATATTAGAGATTCTAAATTAGA
>CATKHJ010077130.1:0-11339 GCA_949750685.1 Vernicia montana | reverse complement strand
ATGAATTTGGGCTCTTAATTTCCTTTTAAAAGCCGATTTCCAGGTTCTGTCCTCGCTGCCAGTAGCGGTCGCTACAGGTAAATCGCGGTCGCGATTCATCCATTGCGGTCGCTATCTCCTTGTCGCGGGCGTGACTCTCTACTGTTCACATGACTGTTCAATCTGATGTCCAAATCAGGCAGAGGAGTTCGCGGGCTGAGTTGCGGTCGCAATACTAGACATGAAACACATGTCGCGGTCGTGACATCCTTGTCGCAGGCGCGACTTATGCCCTGCCACTCCACTTTACAATTTAACTTCCATAACACAAGGAATTCAATCCAAAATCATCCATACATATGACATACACTTGAAATTCATTTATATACTTAATGAGAATCCCATATATGAATATTCGGGGTATTACACTTTCTTTATTCTTTTATTCTATTACGATGCTTCCACGATGAGGACATGGATGAGGTAATTCTAAAAGAATTGTTCCACTTGAAAAGGAGTCTAATATGTGCTTATTATATTTCTTTGTTGTAATTATGTGTATTATTGTTAAGTGTTTAGATATTTTGTTTCCTTTTAATAGATTGATTATATTGCCTGATGTGAATTGGAATTGATGATGCTTAGATTTAAAGTTGGTCCGATTGAAATGAAATGAAAATATGAATTGAGGAATCTTAATAGATGGTATTTTGAGAATGAATGATAGATTTTACAAATAAATAATTATGTTCTGACAATTTAAATAGGTTCACGATAAAAGGGATATCTAATAGTATTAAATGATTAGTATGCATTATATAAGAGTAATTCTAGAAATGCTAAAGAATTAAACTTTGGAGTAATTAAGATGATTAGTAATGATAACAGATTTAACAATGTTAGTATTGGTTTGAGACTTTATATGATTATGAAGAATTGATTTAAGCTTATGAATTGTTAATGTAAGTATGATTATTTAGCTGTGAAGTGCACGAAATGGTTTGCTAATGAAATGCTTAAGGTGAATTGAAATGTAACTATCACTTATAAATAAGTAAATGTATATGATATAGCGGATATATGTTTATGAGATAATAAGTAAATATGTTAAATATAAATCATGATTATATAGAGACTATGGTTATGGAGTTATATATTTAAGGTTATTAAGAATTAAGAAGATCATTAGTGCAGGTTTATATGAAAAGTATGATAATTGATGAAATGGGAGTCACAATTCAATTGTAATTATTTGATTTTGATATTAATGAGTACATGAGAAAAGATATGTTTAAGATTATGATTGATTCGAGGTGACATTGGAAATTAAGTGACATAAAAGATGAATAAATATTTATAGTTAATCATTGAATTCATGGAGTAATTGCTAATGTGGAGATTTGATATATATAATAAAGGAAATTTATATGAAGTGATTATATCTAAGGTTTATATTGTTAAAGGATTATTGAGCATAATTTCTTATTGAGAGTTAAAAATTATGTGTTATATGCATAGTATATTTGGAGACATGGAAACAAATTCAATGGATTTTTATTTTAGAATAAAATACAATGACGATTTGGAGTTTAGAGTGAAAACAGTTAAATCAGAATTCATGAGCATAACTGGAATTATTGGTTAATGATGAAATAATATTTGAAACGATTGAGGAAGGTAATGATATTAGCAATTGTTAGAAAATCCATTGATTGTGTCTACACCTTTAGAGGAAGAGATAGAAGTTCAAAATATTTTTCCTTCTTGTATAATGAAAATGGATAACAAAAAGTTAGAGGTTAATATGATAGAATTGCCAGTGTTAGAGTTTGATGTGATCTTGGGCATGGATTGGTTGTCCAAGAATTTTGCTTCCATCGATTGTCATGATAAAAAGATAGTGTTTAAATATTCTTTGGGAGAAGAATTTGAGTATCAAGGAGAAATGAGTAAAGCACCGTATAATTTGATCTCTGTTATTGGTGCAAGAAGACTGTTGAGGAAAGGATGCCAAGGGTATTTGGCATACATTAGAGATACCGAAATTGATGTAAAGGGGATCGAGTATATACCGGTTGTTAATGAATTTTTGGATGTATTTCTTGAATAACTACCGGGTTTGCCACCAGAAAAAGAGATCAAATTTAATATTGAAGTGTTACCGGGGACTAATCCGATCTCCATACTTCCTTATCACATGGCACCAACTGAATTGAAAAACTTGAAGATGCAATTGCAAGATTTGCTTGATAAGGGGTTTATTCATCCTAGCAGTTCATTTTAGGGTGCACCTGTATTGTTTGTAAAGAAAAATGATGGTTCTTTATGACCATGCATTGATTTCAGGCAAATGAACCAGGTCACTATTCGGAATAAGTATCTACTGCCTCGAATAAATGACTTTTTTGATTAGTTGCAAGGAGCAAGTCATTTCTTAAAGATAGATTTGAGATCGGGTTATCATCAATTGAGAATTCGAAAGGAGGATGTATCCAAAACAGTATTTCAAACAAGATATGGACATTATGAATTCTTAGTGTTGTCTTTTGGGTTGATGAATGCACTAGCTACTTTTATGGACTTGATGAATCGGGTCTTCAAGCCTTACTTAGACAAGTTTGTCGTTGTGTTCATTAATGACATCCTGGTGTATTCAAAGAGTCAGGAAGAACATGAAGAGCACCTTCGTATGATATTGCAAACTTTAAGAGAGCATCAATTGTATGCCAAACTCTCCAAATGTGAATTTTGGCTTAATAGTGTGTGTTTCTTGGGGCATATAGTAAGCAAGGAAGAACTACAAGTGGATCTAAGGAAAGTAGAAGAAATCCTCAATTGGCCAAGATCTACCAATGTAACAGAAGTCAGAATTTTCTTGGGTTTAGCAGGTTATTATCGGAGATTTGTTAAAGATTTCTCCAAAATAGCAACTCCTTTGACCAGGCTTACTCCGAAGCAAGTAAAGTATCAATGGTCGAATGCTTGTAAAGAGAGTTTTCAGAAACTCAAGACTTGTCTCATTTCGGCACCCATTTTGACACTACCATATAATGAAGGAGGGTATGTAGTCTATTGTGATGCATCATGAGTGGGACTTGGTTGTGTTCTGATGCAAAATGGCAAGGTAATAGCTTATGCTTCTAGACAGTTAAATAAGCATGAATTAAATTACCTAACTCATGATTTGGAGATGGTTTCAGTAGTGTTTGCTTTGAAGATCTGGAGACACTACCTCTACGGGGAGAAGTGTGAGATTTACACTGACTATAACAGTCTAAAGTATGTCTTCCAACAGAAAGATCTAAACTTTAGGCAAAGAAGATGGATGGAATTTCTTATGGATTATGACTATGAGATTATGTACCATCTAGGGAAGGCAAATGTAGCAGCAGATGCTCTAAGCCAAAAATCATTAGGAAGTTTAGCTCACATCTATATGCACCGAAGGTCATTGATAAAAGAAATGCAAAGTCTGTATGATATGGGCGTTCAATTTGAAGTGTTAGATTCTTGAGTACTTCTTACTTTCAAGTCAAACCACTCTTGATTGACTAGATTAAAGCTGCTCAGGACAATGATCCTCAGATGGTGAAATTGAAGAGCGAGGTAAAAAAAGAGAAAGCTCCTGGATTTACTATTGTAGATGGAGTATTGAGATGCGGCACTAGATTGTGTGTTACTGCGGTTGATGACTTACGAGAACAAAATATGAAAGAGGCTCATTATGAAACTAAAATGTATCATGATGTAAAGAATTCATATTGGTGGAGCGGAATGAAGAAGGACATAGCAGAATTCATGGCAAAATGCTTAACCTGTCAACATGTTAAGTTTGAGCACCAGAAACCTTCTGGGTTACTTCAAAAATTGCCACTACGAGAATGGAAATGGGAAAGAATCACTATGAATTTTGTGGTTGGTTTACCAAGGATTGCGAGTGGGTATGACTCCATATGGGTAATTGTAGATTGGTTGACCAAGTCAGCTCACTTCTTGCCAGTCAAGACCACTTACTCAGCTTCACAGTATGCTCAACTGTACATTGATGAGATAGTAAGACTTCATAGAGTTTCAGTCTCTATTATTTCAGATAGAGGAACGCAATTTCACATTGAGATTCTGGCAAAAGTTGCAAGAGTCATTAGGCACTCAATTAGATTTCAGTATAGCTTTCCACCCTCAAACAGATGGCCAATCTGGAAGAACCATCTAAACTCTATAAGATATGTTGAGAATGTGTATTCTAGACCTTTGAGGGAATTGGGATAAGCATCTACCTTTGATTGAGTTTGCCAACAACAACAGTTATCACAGCTCAATCAAGATGGCGCCTTATGAAGCATTGTATGGGAGAAAATATAGATCTCTAATTTGTTGGGATGAAGTAGGTTAGAAATTCATAGAAGGACCCGAATTGATTCAGTACACTTCAGAAAAGATACCCCTCATAAAGGAAAGATTGAAGACAATGTTCAGTCGTCAAAAGAGCTATGCTGATCCTAAGAGAAGGGATCTTTAGTTTTCCATTGGCGATCATGTGTTTTTAAAGATTTCACCAATGAAAGGTGTTATGAGATTCAGTAAGAAAAGTAAATTGTCTTCGAGATTCATTGGTTCTTTTGAGATTTTGGATTGACTGGGAGAGGTTTCATATCGACTAGCACTACCGCCTAATTTGGATAATGTTCATCCAGTGTGTAACACCTAAGATTTTGATAGTGTATGCACTATATTGAAATGGTTAAGTTAAGTTATGTATGTATAGTGTATGATATGAATCTTTATATGTATTTCTTTGATAATGTTATTGATCTTGATCCATATATATTATACTTATATTGGTATAGAACTCTTGGGATGTGAAATGTTTGTATTTTTAGTATTGAAGATTTCTTAAATTGTGTTGGAAGGAATTTGGAGTATTGGGGGGAAAAGGAATAAAGTTTTGAGCTGTTGCAGGCTTAAACGCCCGTTCAATAGTGTTGAACGCTCATTCAATAGGGTGAACGCTCGTTCTAAATACTTCTGTGTGAACAGTAATAGATTTTGGAATTTAAATGAACTCCCCTTCAGAAGATCTGAACACTCGTTCAGATGGGTTGAACACTCGTTCAGAAGAGTGAACCTTCATTCAAAACGTCCCTGCTTGAACAGTATTATTTTTGGAAATTAAAGATGAACGTTAGTTCAAAAGGGATGAACGCTCGTTCATAGAAGGGTGAATGCTCGTTCAAGGTCGGAGATTATAAAAAGACAACAGCAGTCCCAAAATGTGAAATCAGACCTAACTTCATTAATTCAACTTTTTTGACCCTAAACTCCTCACCAAAGCCTTATTAATGCTTCTTAAAGACTAAGAGGCATTAAATTAATTCAAGGAATCAAAGGATACTTAAAGATCTAAGTAGATTCTTCTTATATTCTTGGAAGATTTGGTTTTGAAGTTGAAGGAGACATTTCAAGGTAAATGTCTAATATTTCATTATTTTTTATAGGCTTTGTTAATAGTTTGTTTTGGCATCTTCTTTGAGTTAGATGTAGGCTATTTGTAGTGTCAATTGCTATTGATAGATTATTTATGTGATTTTGATAAAACCCTAGAAATTGATCTTGAAGAATAAGTTCAATCTTTGTTATTTTTTTGAGATGTTCTTTCATTGAATTAAAGAATTCATCCTTAGAATTAGAGTTTATAGACTCTAGATTAATTGTAATGTTGGCCATGTTTGTGTAGGCCAAGGATTAGAGGATTCTTATCCAAGATAAGAGGTTTTAGCTTAGATTGAAGTATTTTGCTATAGAGGTGAGTTATGAAATATATTTATGCATGTGAACTACCCTTTATGAATATTATTCTTGTTGAACCTTAAAATGTCAAAGATTAAAATTTGAATTTCTTTCATTATTCATGCACCGATGTAATTGCTATTAGTCTTAATAGCAATTTTGATTATTTATGTTGAATTAGTGAGACCCTCGAATGGATGATGACCATTTGGGCTAATGTTTATTGATATTATACTTATCAAGCCTTAACTAAGATGAAACTAATATGATAGAACGCCTTACTAATGGGGGATAAATCATTAGACCGTGTGCATTGGTGACTCAACTGATAAAGTCCAATATGTCAGTGTTCTACCTAGACAGAACTATATACTCTAGGTATATATCCGGCCAGATATGCGTTAAAAGGGAGAAGTTACTGCCCTTAATGATGTTTGGATGCTTATGGGGATGGTGGTTTCGTCCCACCCATTTGTATTTCGCTATGATGAATGTATGTTATTGTTCTATTAAAGATGTTTGTTAATGCCATTCTTTGTAGGTATATTACTATTCTTGATAACCTATGTTGACGATTTCTATTCTAATTATATTAATTTATTGAATTTCCCAATATTATTCCTTGAGAACCCACAGGTATAAATGTATTTCATAATTTCATTAAGTTGAAGGCTTACCCCTCTTCAATTGTGGATTTCAGGTGCTAGAGTTGAGGAAGATAGATTGGCGAGTGATAAAGCTTCTTGATCTTTTCTTCACAATAAGCTACATTGATGTATTTTTTTGAATTCTTTTTGTTACAGCATATTACAGTTAAATGTTCATTCTATAGCGCTCCATAGTACAATGTTAAGGTATAAGTGTAGATAGAATGATTCTTGGGATGATTTGAAGTATTATTTTGCCTTTGTTTATTATGGATGATCGTTAAAATTGATATTTGATCCATAGTGAACAATGGATGGATTATGTATGAAATGATGATGTTCACTAGTATGAATGATGGATAATGATATGTAATGGTTCTTTAAGGTTATTGTATGATTATAATTATTGATCTAGGTTATGTTTAGATGGTTCTACGGGTGCTTGGTGGTTGTAAGCCTACCCACGCCCTAGGACCGTCACACCATGAAAGTTGAGGTGTGATACAGTGTTTCATGTTTTGATGCTTCGTAAGTACGTTTCGGATCTGTCTCATGTATTGCAAGGTCAACCATTGGATCTTAAGCAAAATTTATCTTATGAAGAAGTACTGATTGCTTTTGTGGATAGATTGATTAGGAAGTTTTGGAATAAGGAAATCCCAATGGTTAAAGTATTGTGGCAAAATCAAACTATGGAAGAGTATACTTGGGAGGGTGAGCAGAGTATGCGAGATAAATATCCTTTTATGTTCATGACTGTTTAAATTAATATTGTATTTTAAAATTATTGGGCTATTGCTATTTTAATGAAATGAAAGTAATGTTTTATATTGATTGATTGTTTTTGTTTAAAATTTGAGGACGAATTTTCTTAAGGGGGGAGATTGTAATACCTTGAATTTCAATTATGTCAATTATTAAATTTTTGGGTATTTTATTTATTAAATGAAATAAATATTTCAATTGATAAAAAAATTTTAAGAAAATTTTTAAAGTATTATTATTTTTGTAAAATGCTATTGTAATTGTTTTAGTAATTGTTAATTATTTATTATTAGTATTAATAATATTTATTGATATTGTTCAAAAATTTAATTGACAATAAATAGCAAAGTCAAATTTTTATTATTGGTATTTTATTACTATTAATAAGTTATTATTAATTTATTATTTGCAAAAATTATTTTGAAATTGAAAAAAAAAAAAGATTTTCTATATATAGCAGCTAATTGGTTCACAAAGTGAACCAATCAGCTAGCTGTCTGTCAGGAGAGAGAAAGAGAGAGAGTGGCAGGAGGAGAGAGAAAAAGAGAGGCAAAGCTTATGCCTGCCATTCCGTAACCATCCCGTCACCGGAACTGTGCATGCACCGGACTAGCAGGAAGAGCAGACGACGAGCTTTCCAACTCCATCTGAACCCCCGCCAACCGACACCGCACTCACCACACGATCGTCACACAGGCCAGGAGCTTCCGAGCTTGATTCCAGTGACTTCCAAAACCTCCGTTCCCGGAGATTTTGGTACGGTTGGATACCTCATTTTTCCAGCTTTCATTTGTATATCATTTGTTAATTTTGGACTAACTTGAATTTTTTACTGGAATCGGGCGACAACGGGACTGCAAGAGCAGTTTTTCGATATATCTCCGACGAACAGCAGAATCGATCAGTATATCTGGATCTATCTTTTTGAGATGAATTCATTGATATCTATTTCGTTAAAATCTATTATCGATATAATTTTCCGGCGAACCTCCGGTAAGAGACAATCGACTTTCGAATCTGTTTCAAATAATTATTCTGATTTTAGAACGTGATAGTTTTATACAATTGATTAATAGATCAAATCAGTAGTGATTTTTAATGCAAGAATTATTAAATTAATTAGTAT
The DNA here is from genome assembly GCA_949750685.1 of Vernicia montana. Classification (NCBI taxonomy): domain Eukaryota; kingdom Viridiplantae; phylum Streptophyta; class Magnoliopsida; order Malpighiales; family Euphorbiaceae; genus Vernicia; species Vernicia montana. The sequence goes on along the minus strand of CATKHJ010077130.1, from coordinate 3,035 downwards.
GGATTTATAGAAATCCTAAGTACAGATCCGATAATAATTAAATTGAGGATTTTACTGCAGGCTGGTGGATAAGATGCCATTTTCCATCAATTTTAGCGCAGTTGACTTTAATATCTTAAATGCTTAGACTGTAGCATCATTATAATATCACATATCATGTATACGATATTCTAATTATATCATTATTACATACTTTTAAATCTATGGAGCTCTAGAGTGAAACTTCCGAATATAACATTCATACCACATAATCAAAATAGCAGAGCAATTCCCAAGTGAAAGTTAGAACTTGGAATTTACCTTGCTAGCCTATCAACTAGTCCTAAAAAAATAAATAATAACTAAGGAGTGAGACAGAGCTCAGTGAGTACATAATACAAAATGAACAATATTGAACAAATAATAATAGTTCCTTTTAAATAACAACGATATTAATAAAAATTGTTCTTATGGAACAATTTTCATATTAATAATAGATAATATAATCTTTTAGTAGAAATTATTCACTTTCTTGGAAACGGTGTATTTCCTCCATAATCAAACGAGTGGCGGCTTACGCCTTGCTCACTCCCATATATCTAGTCACACGTACAACTGATCGGGTCAAACGTACTGGGGTCATTAAACCTTTTCCAGCTAAGGTTCGGATAATCTTACCCTATCCGCGGGTTTCATTACCATTATGCACAAGGTCCGATGTATTGCCCCACATCAAAGGGGTATTCTGCTTATCATGTAATCATTATAATAATATATCTTTTCTATCCATGAAATGGTTCAATGGATAACATATCAATAACAATTTAATTCCCATTATTCATAACAATTTAATTCCCATTATTTGTCATATTTAAAAGACCAAAATAATAAAGGCGCATTTGGCCAAATGCCATAAAAAATAAATTTCTCAATTTGGCTCAATAATTAATAAACAAATAATGCTTGCCAAAGAGTTGTAATGCATTTCAAACAAGAATTGATTGAGCATAAAAGCTCATATTCAAGGCATAAAAGCATATAATACTATTCGTACTCACCTCGAAACTCTTTAGCTCCTAATAGTATTAAACGTTGACTAAAAACGAGATTCATCGGTATCTCGGATAATACCCTTTCCTTTTGATTCTACAACACATTACACAAATTGATTATTAATTTCTATTCCTTTAACCTTACTAACCATACTTTATTTTTCCCTTTCTTAACCATAAACAAATATCACACATATTCACATTACATAATTATTCATTTAATCATTAATTATATATGTATTAGCCAATTAATCAAATCAAAGAATTTAATTCCTTTCCTTTTTTAATTCCTTAATTAAATTTCATATTCTACACATGAATCAAAACAAATATATTTTCTATTAATTCATGATATTAATTTACACCTTAAAAATTAAAAATCCCTAAATAGACCAATTCCATCAATTTGGGAAAAATCATTTTTATTCAACTAAATTCCAAATTGATCTTGAAATCATTAAACTTTATCATATACAAACTTAATTAACCAATTAATTTAAATAAATTCAAGCTAAATCTCAAAATCCTCAATTTACTCCATAAACCCTAGAATTTGGGAAAAAATATCAATTTCATAATCAAACTTTAAATTGAATATAGACTCATCAAATTAACATTCCAATAACTCATATTCATCATTCAATTGAAATCAAATCACTTTGATTCTCACAAATCCCTATTTTTTCATAATAGGGTGATTTGGGAAAAATCTATAATTTTAAATCCAAATCTTAAATTGATCCTTGAATTATGAAATTAACATAATATTAATAATATAGCATCAATCAAATATCAAAAATATTCATCAAATCATATACTTCTCTTATAACATCAATTATGCCTCCAAAATTTCAAGTTTTGTATAAAATCACCATAATTCAATTTGACACTTCTAAACTACTTTTCCACACCCTAAATGATCTTAGATATCATTAAAATTAATTTAGAATAATTCCTTCCCATCAAACTCATATAGGCCAAACCTAGGGAAGATTTTCTTTCAAATGGTTTTTCATGCTTTTCATGCTTATTTCACTTGTTAATCTTTCAATTCTAAGCTTTAATTTATATAATCCATCGAAAGACATAAAAAATAAGTCTCCCTTGATTTTCCTTATCTCCACCAAACCATAGAAATGAAAAAAAAAAAAAAATAGCTACTATCAAACACCAATTCCATACTTGAAACAATGAAAGGAATCATTAAGCACTAACTTTTACCTTAGGAATTTTAGTTGCTAACTTTTGAAAGTAAGAACAAGTTGATAGCTTTTTGGTGTTTGGGAGAGTTTTGTTTTCTTTCATTTTCCTTAGGCACGATTCAAAATGAAGAGAAATAGACAAAATTTGGCTTATATGTTACTAACTTGAATGGTGGTGATTTCAACTTCAAAAATCAAATGGCTATGATGGAATCAACATAAATGGTCATGATTTAATTAAGACCAATAGACTTGATCTTCCTTAGGTGTTATGGTTAATAAGCATAGATGATAATAGTGTGAATATAACAAAATGAATTTGGTCTTCATTGTAGAGAAGATGAAGAAGTCAATTGGTTCAAGTAATTGACTTTTAGTCAACTTTGGTGATTTGAAAGATGTAACTTAGCAACTTCAACTTTTCCACCATCTTTCTTCTAATTATCATTTCTTAACTTAATAAAAATAAAATTCTATAAATTTTATACACTAGTGGGCTGGCCATAACAGAAATTTGGGCTTGGAAATCCAAAAGCCCAACCGAACCATTTCTCAATCGTAAAATTTTTCGTAACTTTCTTTCGTTCCTTTTTCATTAGCATATTAATTCTCACTTTCCCATTTCATCATATACTCTATAATAATTGATACATTACTCCTTTCAATTTAATTAATGTCACGATCTGGCTTCCGAGCCGCGACGATCCTAGGGCATGGGTAGGCTTAAGGCCATCGAAAACCCGTAGGAACCTCATCAATCAATCAATCATCTATATCCATATCATACAATCTCCCAAGATCA
>CATKHJ010077093.1:0-14763 GCA_949750685.1 Vernicia montana | reverse complement strand
TTCTTCAAACTTGTGACTATGCCAAGGAAGCGGTTGGTCATATCAGTCACATTTTCATTTGGCTTCATCTTGAAGAGCTCATACTCATGGACAAGCATTTGAATCTTCTTTGATTTCACTTGCTTGGAGCCTTCATGATAGTTTTCCAATGTCTTCCAAATGCTATAAGCACTTATACATTGTTGAACTCTTCCACACTCTTCCCTTGATAAGGTACTTAGAAGAATTGTCATAGCTCTCTTATTCTTGCCATTAACCTTTCTTTGAGCTTCTACCCACTCTTTTCTTAGAATCATCTCTTCTACACCATCAATCACCTTTGATGGAGGCTTTCATTCTTCAAGCACACTATCCCATATGTTTATGAGATCACTATCGAGATATACTTCCATTCTATACTTCCAATATGCATAGTCGGTGCCATCAAAGTATGGTTGAGATGATTGCTCCCTTCATTGGTCATTTTGATCTTTTCTCACACGTTGAAGCTTGTAGAAATGAGATCAATGCTCTAATACCACTTGTTACCCAAGAAGAATCAATAAGGGGGGTTGAATTGGTGGACAATTAAAAAATTTAATTGAGAAAGAGTAGAAGAATAGAGAGACGTAAAGATTTATAGTGGTTCGGATTATAACCAATCCTACATCCACTCCTCAATCTCAATTGAGTATTTCACTATCTATGGAGTATTACCAAGTTCACTCCCAACTTAGTGTTTAAGCTCATACCAAACTTTACAAGTATTTTTCCAAGGCTCACACTCAAACCCCTTAAGTGTTTTCACTAGGCTAACACTCAAATCTCTCAAGTGTTTTAACAAGGCTAACACTCGAACCTCATAAGTGTTTTAATAAGACTCACACTTAAACCTAAACAAGAGTTTTCCTAAGGCTCTCTCTAAAACCTATCAAGTGTTTAAGGCTAACACCCAACCCTTGAGCAATGAATGCTCTTACAACAAACACAAAATGTGTTAAATAAAATTTAAGGCTTAAGAAATTAAAATATAAGAGTTTAACCATTTAGAGAAGTTCTTGGTTGTTAATGAAGGCCTTTGGAGGGAGTATTTATAGCCTCCCAATACCAAAGAGCTTTAAAATTGAAGCATGGCCAAATCTCTCCATAACAGCTAGAAAATCTTCATTAAATGCACTGTCATAGTGGAATCACGGTCGCTAAGCCTTGGTCGTAGTCGCGATGTCCTTTTTGCGGTCGATACAGAATAATTGTGGTCACAATCTTCATATACCTCAATGGCTAGTGACATGTGGCAGATCTTCATTTGCTTGATCAATATGACTGTTGGTGCTTTTCTCTGCCTTATGAATATCGTGGTCGCTACAGCCATATTGCGGTTACGATACTACTTTCGCTCTCGGAGTTGCGGTCGTGATACTGACCGCGAACCTCTCTGTCTGAAATGTGCAATTCAGGGCTTTAGCTATATTGTGGTCGCTACAGCATGGTTGCGGTCGCGACATGCCTATTGCGGATGCAATTCTTGTGTTGCGGGCGCGAATTAGAAGTCCAATCATAACACTTAGAGAATTTTCTTAGTTCTTGACTTCCAAGCTTTTCTAAGGCATTTTATCTGTAAAAATACACTTAAATGAAACATTAGTACAATTCAATTTGATTGTCAAGATCAAAATAGAGATTGACTAAATTGAACACTCAATATAAGTCAACAATATGATTGCGTTAGGTTTGAACTGGTGTGGTTGGAGTAGTAACTGGCGAATGAGAATGAAAAGGAATAGTAGAATGAGTGACACCATCATAGCTATTGTCTGTTAATTGAAGATTTTGGATGGGTAAGAGGGGTGAGATTTCAGGAGATACAGCAAAGGAATAAGGAAATATATGTTTATAGAAAATTACATCTTTAGATGTAAATGTTTCGTGCCTTTGCAAATCATACAATTTGTTAGCCTTTTGACCATTGCATATCCAATGACAATAGATTTGAAAGCTCTGACTTCAAATTTATCTTTGGATGGATTGGTATTTGTAGCATAACATAGGCAACCAAAGGTTTTCATGGATTTATAACTTGGTTCTGATTTGTTTAGGAGATAATAAGGTGTAATCCAATTTAGTTTGGCATAAGGTATTCTGTTGATGATGTGTGTTGCAATGAGGATTGAGTCTCCCCAAAATTTCTTTGGTAGGTGTGATTGGAACATGAGAGCTCTTGCAACTTGGAGAAGATGTTGAGGTGTGTGTGGGCAACTCTTTTGGTGTACAATTCCTTTACTAGCAAAAAATTATTGACAATTGGAATTGACAAACTCAATTTCAATATCACTTCTAATAGTTTTGAACATAGTATGATCACTACAAGAATTTGACAGTTTATTAACAAAAATTACCGACAAAATTAAATTAGTCGCTATTTACCGACTATACACTGCCAAAAAATAATTTTAACATCTACCGATATATTTACGGCCAAATATAGTACCTAAATTTTAGTGACTAAAAGTTTTTTGGGTAAATAATGCGTGAAAAAATAGCGCCACAAATATTTTTTATTTACCTACAATTTACCAACTATTTCATATAATGCAGGCAAAAAAAAAAAAGCTATATTTTGGGCTGTCTAGTTTACCAACGAAACGTTATGTTGGTAACATAAAATCAAAATGAATACCAATGAAAAATTTTATCGTTAATTGTAGAACTTAAGGAATACCGACTAAAGTTTTCATCGGTAATTGGTGAAACTAATTTTTTCTTTATTTACCAATTAAAAATGTTGTCTGTAAATATTACTGACTATATAGAAACTAATTATTTAGTGGTTAAACTCAAAGCTAAAAAGGGATCGTTTCTTAAGTTATATATCTCAGCCATTTAACCTAATTGGCAGAACGCACATAAGTCCCGAGTCCCAAGTCCCACCCCCTTTCTCCTGCAGATTGCCCCTTCCTCTCGCCGACTGTCCCTCACTGGTCTCCCGCGGCCCGAGTGCCTCGCCGTTATCTCGCCGCCGATTTACAGGTTTTGTGTTTTTTTTTTTTTTTTTTGAAAGTATAATCTTTTTATTTTGGCAGTAGAAATTAAAAAAAAAATTAATTTGGACTTTGTTAACAGTCCCTTCTTCCTCCCTTGCTGGTCGCCGGGCTCCATTTTTCCGTTCACCTAACGTCGCCAGTCAATTCCTCCACCTCCAATTTACAGGTATGTTTTGTTTATTTATTATTTTTTTTATTAGATGTTTACTGGTTTTTCTATATCTTTCTTTTTTCTGGTTTTTTTTTCTTTTCTTTTTCGATCTCCATTGTTTTATCAGATGCTTAATTGCTTATGAAGTAATTATGTACCCTTATATTCTTTTTTATTTTCTCTTATTTTTTAATATTATGATTTTAATTTGCCCCCATTAATGCCCTTACATCTCGAGTTTCATTAGCCTTGTAAATGTCCTTAAGCTGCTGTGACTTTATACCGATTCTTTTGTTGTGACTGAACTCTAGTATTCAGATTAGTGAAGTGTGAACTATGGGTGAACACTCAGTCAACAAAACTAAACTAAACTTGACTTTCCATTCTAACCAAATTTTATGGTACCCATAAATTGTAACCAAAGGAAACCTCCTCTTACAAAATCAATTATTTATAGTTAGAAGATTTTTTATTTTTAGTTAACCAAACCTGTAACCCAGCCAAAAACTGAATTTTCTTGTATTGAAATAACCAAAATTTATCATTTCAGTACAATTCCATCTGTTTTTTTCAGTTATAAGTTTATAACTGAGAAGTGCATGCCCCTTTTATCATCTATTAGTTGTTTCGGTCATTTGTCATTTCATTAATAACAATCCAATTTGGGAGCTTTTTTTTTAAACAACTGCAAGATGATGTACAATTATATTTTAATTTCTTTTATAATCTGAACATGTGAAACCTCATTGTGTGAACTTTGATTTGTTATTTTAGGGGCTTATGTTCTAAAAACATGGTACTGTTTGCTTCATGTAGTGATTAATGTTGAATGTGTTGTCTTTCATATGCTTTAATTTTAAGGTGTTGCTCCTGCACATTTGATTGGACAATTAAGTGATATCTATTGCATTTATGCATCTTCACCATTTCAGTATTAAGTATTAGTTGTTGAGGGTAGTGCTGCAATTAGATGTTTAACTAATTTGGCATCATCATTTTTTGAAGTTGACATGATGGGCTTTCTTCTAGGTTGGTATATCGTCTAAATAAAATTGTTAGTTACTGCATATATAAAGAATCCACGGAAGTTTTTGTGCAGAATTTCGTCTAACTACCCTAGTAGTTCTTTATCTAATCTATATGAGAGCTCCCGCATACCTTCTAGGTCTCTTCTACTGATTTCTGTTTTTTTTTTCTTTTAATTTATACAGGTAGTTTTCACTTATATAAAAAATATATTGGAGCTCCTAGCTAGGATTAAAATTGTGATATGGACCACGGTTTCTATATAAATAAAAGCATATATTAGTATTATATATATTTATATATATATATATATAATTAAAGCATGAATAAGGCCCAAATTAGTCAAGAAAAAGCCCATATAAGCAAGTTGAAGTTAACTGTTGCCTAGGCATGCAATGTCATCCTTCCTTGCATTTGTAGAACTAAAAATCTATAATTGATGAATAAAAACATTTGATTCCAAAATCCTTCCTGTTTATTATTTGATGTTTTTAGAAAAAATTATATATATTTTAAAAAAGTCAATGATAATAAACTTTAAAGTCTGCAGTTTTTCTCATTAATTTGTAAATGGTTTCATTGTTCATTATTAATTTATTATCGATCTAAAATGGAGTAATAATAAAAGTACAAAAATAAAGCATGGCTATTGCAATCATATTTTGAAATTAAATGTTATATTTAAATATTGAAAGGAAACTTTTAGACCACAACAACAAATTAAGACTTTTCAATTATTTTATATAATTGTTATTTTGATTCAGTCTCTATTATATATATAAATGATGTTACATTTTAATTATATTCTATGTTTTTGAAAGAGATTTGAAAATTTAATAACTTTGACTTGTTAAGAGTCAAGGATATAAACTTGCAAATTAAGACTTATGCAATGACTCATTCACTGAAAGTCTTTTCGGTCTATTCCTCTCACAAACTTCAATATAATATTGAAGGGATTCCTCCAATGTTGGTTGTCCTTGTTCAAAATAGTAATCAATTGATGGTTGCTCATAAATTTTTGCTCTTCCTACTTGGCTGACTTCCATGGACTTTTGCAATGCCTCATCCAGTAAAGGTTTCCTTAGTCTATTTCTCTCAGACCTGAATGTATTCATGAAGATATTTTTTCAATACTGGTTGTCTTTGCTCGCTTTGATACCCAGTTAAAAATTGCCCATCTTCATAATCCCAAAAATTATCATTATAGTTTCAATATGTGTTGTACATTTGTGGTGGAGGTGGAGATGGTGGTGAAGGTGAAAAATAATTTGGATGTTGTCAATGTAGGGTAGTAGCTCTCCACCTTGAATCTCCTACCCTACATAAATTAAGAAAAAAATAGAAAAACAATTAAGAGCACATGTTTACTAAACAAAGAAAATGACTAAAACAAAGTCAAAAATAAAAATTCAATAGTAAAAATTGAGTAGAATTTTTTTTTTAAAATTTTAATTGAACTTTGAACACAAAAACAAAAACACAATAATTAAATTAAAAATAAATAATAAAAATAATCACACTACGCCTAAAGCCTTCCCCAGCAACGGCGCCAAAAACTTAGTGCCAAAATGTGTCCTAATAAATTTAGGCTTAAGCAACTATTCGCAAGTATACGAGGTTGCTGTAATAATGGATAAGACACTCCAATGTCGTCTCACAAGGAAGACTGTGCAAGGATTGTGTGATTATGAACAAATAAAGTAAAAAAATAAATCCTAAACACTTTAATCAATTGTTGGTTTGAGAAAAATTGAAAATGAAAACTATAAGCTAAGAAAGTAAATTAAACAATATAATATCAAGATTTTAAATAGATTTAAGAGGTTTAGGGTTCGGATTATCGTATCAAATTCCTATGCTGGACTAATTAATTAAATGGTTAATTTTGCCAACTTAAATAACTATTTAATTAAATCTAAACTCAGTTATGAAATCAATAACTTTCGTATTCTCAGTTTCTAAACTAATTAGAGAATTAACCAATTATTATTCAAACATAAACTAGGTAGTGCATTTCTGATTAATACTTAGCTCCAATTAAATTAGTTCCAGTATTGAAATTGTCTGTTGATCTCATTCAATACCTAAGATTCATTAAAGAGTTGGCCAAACAATTTATGAATATGTTAACAATTCAAAAGGATAGTGCAAATCAAATTCATTAAATAATTAGCCCAAACATCCTTATTCAAAAGGAATTATCCTATCCTAGACAAGATTAAATTTAGCTCATACTTAATTCCTCAACTATCAATTCAATCACATAATAAGTTTCAATTATCATCATCATCACGATTAAACAACCAAAAATCATAAAAGTAATTGAATTGAATTAAATTGAAAATAGAAGAAAGAAACTTTACTGTCTAAGTCAAGGTTTCTCCAATCCAAGAACAATCTTTTGCTGAATTGAATAATAAGCTCCAAGAATCCAAAGAAAACCAAAAGCAATGCTAAAACTAATTGTTCTTTCAATTCAGAGGAAACAAAAACAAAAACTACAACCTCTAGTTCTCCGGCCTCCCTTCTCAAGTTCTTCATTTTCCCTTTTATATCTTAGGGTTATAAGAGTTGGGTAATACCCTTCTTACTCCCAACAGCTGAAAGACTCTAAAAAAGGAAGAAATTTCATGTTTTGGACTGTCAGACCGCGCACGCCCGTGCATTTTGATGTTGCATGGCCGTGCATCATTAAAACACATCTTATCATTTTTTTTCTTCTCGATATAGAACCATATTTGGCTTGCACGGCCGTACACTGATATATGCACGGCCGTGCACCTTAGGCAGAATGAAAATTGATTTGCATGGCCATGCACCTTCATTTCGCACGGCCATGCCAAATTTCAAAACCTTCTGTTCAACATTCTTTCCTTGGATTTTCTTCTATAATTGACATCTCTCATCATTTTTTACACTTTTCATTCCAAAATAGACATACACTTGAAATTAACTTTAAAACACATAAAACAAAACTAAAAACTAATTAGAAATAATAAAATTAATTAAAATAACGTCCTAAAAACACTACATATTTGTTCATAACATATATGTGATGACACTATAAGCATCGATAGGATGATGGGACAATGTGTCATCCATCTGATTCTGATGCATAGAAGCATTTTAGTCGCACATATCCTTCATTTGCCTTTGAGAGTCGCAATGTGAGACTTGGGTTGTGTACTGATGGTTTTCAACCGTTTGGTTAGTTGGGGCAGCAATATTCTTCATGGCCAATTTTAATTACCCCATATAGTTTGCCACAATGGATGTGTATGAAAGAGGCTTACATGTTCTTATCTGTAATTATTCTTGGGCCTAACAATCCTAAAAACCAGATAGATGTTTTTCTTTAACCTTTGATTGCAGAATTGAAACATCTTTGGGATGTGGGTGTGTAAACATATGATGTGTCGCGGAAACAGAATTTTCAAATGAAAGCGACTCTCATGTGGACTATCAATGATTTTCCTGCATACTCAATGCTTTCGGGATGGAGCACGACTGGAAAACTTGCTTGTCCTTATTGTATGGAACATTCACAAGCATTCACGTTGAGCAGTGGTCGGAAGACGTTCAGTGGTCGGAAGACGTTTTGGTTTGACAATCACCGTAAGTTTCTTCCCCCTGATCATTCTTTCAGACGTAACAAAAACTGTTTCCTGAAAAATAGAGTGGAGATATCACCAGCACCACTTATAAGGATCGGTGATCAGATCTTGCTAGAAATAGATGAATTGGGACTGAGGAAAGTCACTGACCTTGATGCCGAAGGGATAAATGGTCCTATTTGCAAGGATTGTGGATGGAAGAAACGAAGTATCTTATGGGATTTTCTATACTAGAGTTCAAATCTCATTAGACATAATATAGATGTGATGTATATTGAGAAGAATGTGTTTGAAAATATTTTTAATACTGTACTGAATATATTGAGGGGAAAACTAAAGAAAATGAGAAGGCAAGAGAAGACATGAAAAAGTTATGTGGAAGGCTTGAGTTGGAAAAAAAAAATGAAGCTACAGAGAAATTTCCGAAAGCGTGCTACACATTAGATAAACTTGGGAAATGAGCTTTGTTTGAATGGGTGAAAAATCTAAAATTTCTTGATGGTTATGTTTTCAATATGGGACGGTGTGTATACATGAGAAAATTGAAGATGTTTGGGATGAAGAGCTATGATTGCCATGTGTTTTTGTAGAGGTTAATTCGCATAGCATTTTGTGAGCTCCTATAGGGAAATGTGTGGCAAACTCTAACAGAGTTAAACCTTTTTTTTCAAAGACTTAGCTTCAACCACAATTAAAGTGGCGGACATGGAGAGACTTGAAAGAGATATTCCAATTATTATTTGCAAATTGGAGCGTATATTCCCTCTTAGTTTCTTTGACTCCATGGAGCATCTTCCGGTACACTTGCCTTACGTGGCAAAAGTTGTTGGTCCAGTTCAATATCATTGGATGTATCCTTTTGAAAGGTTAAAAAAAAAAAGTACATTTAAAATTAATATTTGATAATTTAAAACTAAATACTTATGTTATATTATTCATACATCTTGATATAAATTTCTTGGACACTTAAAAAAGAATGTAAATAATAAAGCGAAGGTGGAAGGTTTAATTTATAATGCATACTTGGTGGAAGAAGCATCCAATTTTTGTTCATATTATTTTGAGCCCAAGTTTACTTGAGAATGTGAAAAGTGCCTCGAAATGATGATGGTGGGGATGTTGAAGAGGTCGAGGGGAATATTTCAATATTCAAATATCTTAGTCAATCATATGGACGATAAAAAAAAGGAGGTTGTATAACATTGAGTACAAAGCTGCACATAATTATATTCTATTGAATTGTGAGGAGGTTGATCCGTATTTCATGTAAGTGTTAAAAAATGAGGATAATTTCAATTTTCTTTACTAGGTTGTGTGTTACATTTTTCTAAAGTTTATATTTTCATATTTGTTTAGCTTTTTTATTGATGAGTTGAAGAAAGCATCACCTGACATTACTGATGTTGAGCTTGATGGTAAGCTTGACAACCATTTTGCAGAATGGTTCGAGAAATATGTAAGTTATAAAATTAAATAATTAATTATTAAACCAATTGTATTAATTATGTGTAAAAAATTTCAAGTCTTTACTTTTGTTTCATTAATAGGCGTGTGTGTGAGGCTTCGCTTGAGCACCAGTTCGATCCGCTAGAGAGAATCAAAATACTCATTTGGGTTTGTACTCACGTTGGAATTTTCGGGTTTAGATAGGTTAATTTTGAAAAGTGAAAATGAGTTGTCACTTTAATTTTATTTTTTATTTAGTAAAATTTAAGGGAAAAATCCAATTAAATGACTCTAATTATATTCTAATAAAAAAATGCACTAGTCCTTAATTATCAAAGAGGATTCGACGACTAGGTTTTTCGTTTATTTAAAAAAACTAGTTTGACAAGCTTAATACACAATGACTTAAAATAAAGTTCATGAATAGTTATAAATGTATGAACAATTAAATATGAATGAATCATTATTAAAGTATGTCTGTAAAAGAAATAATAAAAGAAATAAAAGAATTAAATAAAGAAAGCATTAGAAACATTGAATTTACAACAAAAATCAAATTAGGAGATATTCCCTCTAGCTCTTATGTGTTCTAGAGGAGTAAGATATTTTCCAAACTAAATCTTATTGAAAACATAATAAGCCACAAGAAAAGAACAAAACTTAAACTAGGTGAAGAGGGTGAAAGAGGAGGAAAATTTATTTTAATTGAATTTGATGCTTTAAACAAGCATGTCTACGTAGCTCTTTGAAAGAGAATTAAAATTCACGTAGTTTGCCTTTCTTTACGAAGGGGGTTTGTTTAGTTTGAGTCTTTTATCATGTTTCATATTGATTGATAAAAATGTGGGTTGATTAATTGATTAAACAAGCAAAATTGTTTACCAAATTGTTAATTATATCAGGTTTTAATTAACAAACAAATGCATTGATTCAAGTTGATTACTAAGTTAATTAAATCAGGTTCTATTAACATACAAATAAAGAAAGAAGAATGGGATGATAGAGAAGAGAACATGCAAAGAATCCCTAATAAAGCAAGCAAGATAAATAAAAGAAACAAGAAAATAAAAAAAAATAAGAAAACAAAAGAAAAGTAAAAGAAACTTACCTTAGGATGGAGGAGACTTGTCTTTATCGGCGGCGGTGGCTTGTCTCGAACAGCGGGAAGCTTGCCTTAGACGGCGAAAAACTTTTGACTTGATGGGTTGGCTCGAGAAGTCGCAACCCAATATCGCTTTGTAAAGCAATGAGTAATAGCAAAATAAGAAATAAAAGAAAACGAAATTTTAAAACTAGAATGCTCGTTCCTTTTGGACTAAGCTAAAAACTGTTTGCTTTGAGATTAGAGGGTTGATCAAGCAAATTCCATGATGCCAAATGAGCTGGGGGGGTCTCCTTTATATAGGGAAAGAGCTGGAGGTTGAAAATATAAAGTTTCGATGTGAGATTTGGTATTTTGGAGCTTAAAATCGCACAGAAGCAATTTTGGACCGCACAACACAAATGGTGACCGCACATGAGGAGTTTTGGACCGCACAACCTGTGTGCAGTTCCTAGGAAGGCTTGTGCGGTCACCGTGCGGTTTCAGAGCCAATTCTTCTGGTTTTTTGACATTTTCTTGCCCATTTCAGCTTTTAGGACCTCTTTGCATGCCTGAGGGTTTAGATGGTTCAAAATTTAGAATTCACAGCTGCCCTCTTATCAGAATTAGCCATTCTGGTGGGCGATTTTGATAAGTGTGGACATGGGGAGATATTGGATGAGTTTGGTAAAAGTGATGATCTCAGTCTGTTTTGGGAGGTTCAGTTTGATGTCTGGTCAGTTTTGAAACATTTCTGAATTGGTTTGGATAGTTTTCTATTTTTCATGGTATTTTCTATTTTATGATATTTTTGTCATAGCAAGAGCATCCCAACTCTGATCTGGGCAAATGAGGCATCTGAGGAAAGAAAAAATTATTGCGAATATGCTAGTTCCAATAGTGCTGAATTCTGACTTGAAACGGATTTGGAATCACGTTTCGAGTAATTTGGCAGTGGAAAGTTACTATGCAAGTGAACTCCTATATAAAGGAGTAGCCACCTCTTCATTCTTCACTTTTGTTCATTTGTTAAATTTCACTCTCTCAACTATTTCTAAACTTTTTTTTTTTTTTTCCTCTAAAATTCCTATGGCTTCCTCTAGCAGCCGTTTATGGCTTTCTCTAGCAGCCGTCGCACCCGGAGCTACCAGGCCCTGCGGGAGAATACCCAGCCTGTTGATTTACTTTAGGAATCAGAGACTCATGCTGCTCGCACCTGTGCTATGGAGGTATTTATGCTTCTTTCTCTTTCATTTCTTGTCATACATGTTAGTTTATGCAAAACAAAATATGTATATGACATGCAATTTAGGTTACATCAGGCAAATAATTAAGCAGCAAATTTTAACTAATGAAAAATTAAAATGGTGGCTAATGAATGAGGATATATATATTAGCAGCAAATTAACCTCAATTGAAAAAAATATTTTATTTTATTTTGTTTTGAAAAAGGGTGTTAGCTTTAGATTTAGAAGGGGTCGGGCAAACCTATCAGCTGTGGCCACCTTCTTAGAGACACGCCCTCAGGTTCGGAAGCTGATTGAGCCTTCTGGGTTGCTCGATTTTCTATCACTGGAGTACACCTAAAAGGGTAATCTACCACTGCTGAGAGCTCTAGCAGAGAGGTGGTGGGATTCCACTGACACCTTTCATTTTCCTTGTGGGGAGATGACGATTACTCCTCTGGATTTGACCATGCTGACTGGACTACACTTTCGTCCTCGGCCTTTGGAATTCTATTCTGATTGGCATGAGTTAACAGATGAGAGGCTGGTGGATCTATTAGGCTTCATTCCGCAGCGTGGTCATATTCATCTCTCTAGGGTCTGGCTTCAGGAGAGGATTGAGATTATGACCTTAGATATTGGTGCCTTTACTGATGAGCGGGCGGCCCGTGTCATTATGCTAATGATTATGGGTTGTTCATTCTGCCACACCAGTAGGGACACCATTGACTTGAATGTCCTTCGCTCATTGGAGGATTTGAGCGAGATTGGAGTGTATGACTGGGGAGGATTTGTACTTTGTGTGATGTACAAGGAGATGTCTGATTTCTCTCGAGGAGTATTCGCTGGACTAGGCGGGACCCACATAATATGGGAGGTATGTCATAGTGCCTTTGTTTTTTTTCATACCTTTGCCACCTTGTTTATTCAATTGTTTGTTGTCTAATTTGCAGTACTGGGCTTATGAGTACTTCCCTTTCTTATCTCCTCCTTTGAGAAATGACACTGCGGATCACATCCCTTGTGGCTATATCTGGAGGTCAGGAAACAGGGGTCAATATGAGCAGCGTAGCTTTTATGGCATCAGAGCATTTTTCTCGCAGCTTAGAGTATCACAGGTAC
This sequence comes from Vernicia montana, assembly GCA_949750685.1. NCBI lineage: Eukaryota > Viridiplantae > Streptophyta > Magnoliopsida > Malpighiales > Euphorbiaceae > Vernicia > Vernicia montana. Next base: position 2,074 of record CATKHJ010077093.1, on the reverse strand, counting down.
TGACTGTTTTGTATTACTATTATTACATCTTTTACTACTTTTCATAACTTTCTTTTTGCCTCTTGTAGGTCCGATGGATGTCTTTTGGATCTAGGATGATATATCTGTCACAGAGGACGAAGTCTAGCTTGACCTTGTCTTCCTTTCGTCTGCTGTTACGGTTCCGAGCTAATCGGATGTTCTATCTTGGAGAGAGGGTCCAAGCCCAGTTTACTGGAGAGAGGGTTGTTCCTGTTGACCCTCCTGTCGAAATGCGATATGGGCTTCGCATTCGAGATCAGAACATATTGGGAGTAGGCCTTTCGATAGAACCTCTTCTGGATCGTGAGGCTGATTATGATGACTTTTGTCGTAGTAGGTTGATGTCGGACGTACCTTTTCTAGAGAGGCATGCTCGACCTAGATCGACAGTTGGTTCTGTTCATGCCTCTCGTGGTGAGAGAGGTGCAGGTACGGGTTCGAGTATCAGTTCTAAACCTAGTAAAGCTTTTCCACAGCATCTCTGGGCCGTTGAGGACTTGGATTATGTCTCTCGAGATCGTGGGATGGTTAGATATGCTATTCCCGATACTCTGCCATCAGGATACCCTCCATTTCCGGATGATGTTGCTGAGGTATGTAAATTGTGTTTTGACTACTTTTTGAAAAACTATGTATCCATAACTTGATCTGTTTGCTTTTTGCTTTTTGTAGGTTCCCCTGGATTAGGCCCGTCATTCTCATGAGATGATTGGTCGGCTGAGGTTGGCATTATCAGCCTCTATTACTCTTAGAGGTTTACGTGATGATGATGATGGATCTCTGTCACAGAGGAGGAGGCAAAGGCGTGGCAGACATTAGCTCGACTTTTCCTATTATGCACGATGTATGCTAAGATCATGCATGTATGCATGTATTAAGACATGATGTATTTCAAACTGTTCATATGAAATGATCATGTTATGGAATGATATATGTATGATTATGAATGCAAAAATGTATGATATGATTTCTTTTCTCTTTCTTGCTTTCATTTTTATTTCCAAAAATTGTGCAACATATCATATTTGGGGGAAAATAGGCTTGAAATTAAAGTGATCATCAGAAAAACAAAGGGAACCATCACAACTCATGTGCGGTTGGAATTCCTAACCGCACATGAAGGACTTTGGACCGCACAAAGGCTGTGCGGTTACTGTAGCAAAAACCTATTTTTCCCTTTTTTTTTTGTCTATAAATAGGGCCTTTTAGCCCCCAAAACTTCACTTAAGTGTCTTTTTTTTTTGCTCTTGCTCATTTTCTATCTTTTCCCTTATTTTTCTACCTTTCTTTTTTTTTTTCTCCTTTTTTTTTCGTTTTCTTTTCATTATGGAGCCATTCTTTAGCCACTCTATGCACTAATGGACTAAAAATCTTGAACAAGTGGAGCGTATTAATCTGGGGAGGTTAGGAATTAGCATCATGCCTACCTTAAGGGGTGTGAAGATTGATTGAGATTTTCTGAGAGCTTGCATGAGGTTTTGGGATCCTGATGTTCATGTGTTCAGGTTCGTGTCTAGTATGGAGGAGATATGTCCTACTTTTGAGGAGTTAAGTGTACTTCTAGGCTCTGATCATGAGGCGAGTCTGGCTTCTCCAGTTGAGAAGGTAGGTTATTTCAACTTTTTCCAGAAGCTTTTGGGATTGAATGTGGCAACTGCTAGCCCTATAGTTGTGGGAGACTGAATTGATCTTACTGCTGTGATCGCTGAGTTTTATGATCCCAGGGGTTTTGAGGATGACGTTTGGTAACATCGCTAAATGCGAGCTTTGTCTTTTTGTTTGACTTCAGGCTTTCTTTTCATAGGCCCGGTGGGTTGGGGAGATATAAGGGTGACAGAGCTGGTGAGTCAAATGGAGGATGAGTGCTCGATTGCTGCCATTGTTCTAGCTGAGGCTATCCTTAGCTTGAATTGAGCATATAGGAGCAATGGGTCTTGGTCTATGAGCCCAATCATTCTACAGGTATGTTTTCATGTTCTCTTCCTTCCTTCCATACTTTACTTTTCTTCTGCTTGTCTTTGCTCACTTCACCCTTTTTCCAAAACAGATATGG
>CATKHJ010077089.1:0-12564 GCA_949750685.1 Vernicia montana | reverse complement strand
AACTAGAATATGCATATAAAATATTATGAAATTTTTAATATAATAAATTTAATTTTACTTTAAATATAACTTATTTTTATTTTTAAATTTTCATAATTTATAGTTTTTCAAAAATTATAATTTTCTTATTTTATTTAATATTATTATTTTTTACACATTAATATCTCTCATTTTAAAAAATATATATGAAAAGTAATATCTTAAAAATAAAATAATCAATTACTAGTTATTAATAAATATTTCAAAGATGTATAAGATAATTTTAACATATTAAGTACAAAGATAATTTAATCAATTGAAAAATTTCTAACAAATTTTGCTCTAACCTTAATAATTTTCGCTCTAAAAATAACGCTACCCTTTTTTATAATAAAAGAAATTTTATTTTTAAAATTATGTATAAAATATGTCCTTTTTCATATATGATATGACAATAAAGTGTAAATTCATATATTTTATTAATAATAATTGTTATAAAATCATGCAAAAGAGCACGCGCGCGCACAATATATATATATATATATATATATTTGTTTTGTAGGATTTTCATGCTTAATTATGTTATTAATCATGGCATGTTAGTGTATATGATAAATTACTCATAATAGTGTAATATATGAAAATACAATATACACTACTCACAATCTAAAATTTAAGACACTCATAAATGCCAATAAAAAGAGAAACCCTCCCAAAATAATTTCTCTTTAATCCAACTAATGAATAACTTGGATTAAATTACTTATTTAATGTAAAGTTACATATACCAAGAATTTATATGTTTATTACTCCCATTTAACACCTAATTATAATTTAGCGGTAAGTATATATACGAATTTGTGTTTGAGAAAAAGGATGAGAGAGAAAAGAAAATGCCAAAATAACAAAAAAAAAAATAAGAAAAAAATATAAAAGAAATAATAAAAATTATTTTCTTTTTCCATGTTTAGAACTCCGTTTATTTCGCGGAAAATAACTTATAATTGAAAAATATTTTTCAAAAAAATATTTTCTCAATAACTAATTTTTTATTATTTGGTCACAACATTAAAAATTATTTAAAAAATATTAAAATTTTCAATTTATAAGATTATAAACATATTTAAAATTATAATAATTTCGTAATTTTAAAATTTTATTATTAAATATGAGAAAAATATATAAAAATGATAAATTTGATGACCATCGGCGGCCGGCGGTGGTTGGCGGCGGCTAGCGTTGGTCATTAATGGTCATTGGTAGTGAATATCGGTGATCGATAAATTAATAAATTTATATTTATATATTTTTTTTCATTATAATAATTTTATCAAAATCCAGAAAATAATTTTCCGTTTTGAAAATATAAAGTCATTTTCCTTAAAAAATGCTTAGTTTTCCATTGATCAGGAAAATATTTTCTGTTTACTAATTTTTCAAAACGTTTCAAACGTCAGAAAATATAAAAAATATTTTTCGTGAAACAAACAGAGCCTAGATATGATAAAGGAAAATATCGGAGGAAAGTAATTTTATGAGTAATAAAATTATATTTTTATTCTTTACTTATTGAAAATATAATTTTTGTATGGATAAAATTATAATTTCAACTATTTTCTTTTCATTTTTGCCTCAATTTGGACAAAAAATAATTTGTGGGGCCCATTAATTATTTTCCATCCAAAATTTTCTTCCTCCACATTTTCAATCTTTCCAAACAAAAGAAGAAAGGGACATTTTTTTTTTCTTTTTTATTTTCTCCCAATCCAAACAAGGGCTTAGAAGTAAATAAAAATGATTGTTTTTTTATTGTTAAAAAAAATACAAAAGTTTTATTTTTTAAATTCTTTAATTTGCTAGAATTAGATCAAACATTTCATTAAAAAAAAATAGATCAAACATTTTTAAATCTGATATAATGGGATAAAAAAAATATAAAATCTCATTTCCCCAAAAAAAAAAAAAAAGAGAGAATATAAAATCAGGAGAATAATATTTGTTTAAAAATAAACGAAAACATCTCACGTGCCGAGACAGTCTACAATAGTGCAAATTTGGAATTTTTGTATGGATATTATAATTATAAAAAAAGAGAGGGCGTGCCGGCGTGGCTTTACTGCCTGAATCTTTGCATTAATTTTTTTTTTTTTCAAGACTGAATGCTCTAAATTATATTAAAAAAAAATTATTATATCCTGAATTTTTAAAATGATATATTTAATTTCTACACATTCTAATTTTATATACATTCAACACTCCAATATTTATCTCTCTCTCTATATATATATATATATTTCTTTCTTTTTCAACTCTAAAAATATAATACAATGATTAATGCATAATTTTATAAAATAAATGAAGTGTGGATGAAACGATTAAAAAAATTTGAGGGAAAGAAAAATGTTATTTTAATTTTTTTTGTTAATATAATATTACTTTTTAATTTAATTTTGATCAATATCTCTCATTAGGACATAATTGCAATCAAGTGTGAAAATTAAGATAAAATTGAAAAACTTAAAAAATTTTGGACAAAATTAAAAAATTGCATAAAATTTTGAATTTTTTTAATTATTAAGCCTTTAATAAGATAATAATAATTTATGTTGAGCAAATTCTAAATGTCAATGCAAAGTTATCTTACTATTTATCAAATTAATCTCAAAGCTCGAATTCACAAAAACATATTCTCTCCGTTTCACAATAACTGTTGTTTTAAAATGATGTACATATATTAAGAAAACTATTAAATATTTTTAATTTTAATTAATATGAACAAATATATTCTTATTTTCTCTCACCAAATAAAAAAAAAATGAAATATTAGAATTGAAATGAGAGTAAAGTTAAAAAAAAAAGTTAATAAATATTATATTAAAATTCTTAAAACAATAATTATATTGAAACAAAATTACTTTTTTAAAGGAAGTAACATATAAACATTAAATACCTCTTGAAAAAGTGTGAATATCTTGAAATTATAGTAATGTTTAAACTGGTGTATTTTCAATACTGTTCACATTGGAAAATGTATATTAATATAATCTCTTCACAGCTGTCATATCTTTACATTTATTGCAATTGAAAATAGGTTTAAAAAATACTCATCACAAAAATATTGTCACCTTTCTAATAATAATTTTATTTTTTACTTCATTTTTTTATTTTTACCTATATCTTTTAAGATGCATTTAATTTCTCAAAAGAACCAATTTAAATATATTTATTATATTATCATGGGTATAAAAGGAAAATTGTTATTTTATTTATTACATTCTTAAATTATGTGAAAAAAATGGGTAGTAATATTTTTGGGACGGAAATTGTAATTTGAATTGTAAGTTTTATAAATGTAATTAAAATTTAAAGATAATTTTTTGTCAACAAATCCATGAATGAGAGTAAACTTGTTCATGGATTGGGCCACATATCTAATTTGCAAAAAAAATTACAGATCAAATAGGTCAAATTTTTAGAAAATATTGTCTCTTTTATATTTTGATGATTTCAAAATTTTGTTTAATTAAACCTTAATTTATTGAATGTGTTAGTTTTAATGTAAAACTATAATGTTAGTTGTGTTTTTAAGCATATTGACAAGTTTTTACAAAATTCACAACTTTGAAAAATGTCACCCCATTGACTGACAAGTGTTTGAAGATTGATACTTGCGAGGGAAAATAGTAACGGCCTTGATTCATGATTCACGACCTTGAAAAAGAGACAGAGAGCTTTGAAATTTCTCAAAATAGCTAGTAACGGTCTTGACTTTAGAAATAACGATCGTGAAAAAGACACAAAGAGCTCTAACGATTTTTCAACAAAGACAATAATGGCCTTGACTCAAATGTCACGACCATGATTCCAATATTCACGGCCTTGACTCCAAAATTCACGCTCGTGAACATGTCTCATCAAATAAAATCTAAAAGATTTTATAACCGTTGGAGACTTTGAGGAAGCAATTTTTACTTAGATTTGAAGCCCAACAGTTACATTTATTGCTCCTATAAATACAAGAAGGTTCAAATGAAAATGACAACTCTTGCCCAGTGAAAATCTATTGCTATACAAGTCAAAAAGCTCCTTTGAGAATCATAATCTATTTTTTAACAACAAGCTCAATCCTTTCATTTCTTTGAGTGGTCTTAATATTTAATTGTAATCTTTAACCTAACTTGTATATAAGTCTTGTAAGACTTTAAACAAAAAAAATCATTATATCTTGAGTGTGTTGGGTGAAATCTCGTATAACTATTGTATTAGGCGAAATTTCAGATAATTATGGTGAAATCTCAATTCAACTATTGTAAAGCTTTGGGCACAATCCCGAATCACTAGTGGAACCCTAAATCAGTGTGATTTAGGAGAAGTGGATGTAGGATAAGAGATTAACTCCGAACTACTATAAAATTAGCTAAGTTTTCTTATTATTCTCTCTATTCATTTTATCATTATTAAATTTATTTTAATTGATTCACATATTGCATTTAGGGTGATTAATTGCATTAGAAAATTTAAATTCCTATTCACCTCCCTATAAAAATTGCCATACTTAAGCCAACAAAAAATTTAATATTTTCCAAATCCGTACATGGTTGATGAATATGTCTAAATGGGAGTATTCACCATATATTTATGTATGCATATAATTATTCTATATTCTTTCATTTAAGTGTGCGTATTAATTAATTATATCATACATAATAATACATATTTATAATGATATATATATATATATATATATATATATATATACTCTCTCGTTCTTTCATCATGATGTACTGTTTGGATGTCATTTCTAGTATTTTTTGCTAGAAAGCAACCTCCCTCTTTTTCTTATTTTTTCTTATTTATTCCAAAAAAAGTTCAGATATATTTATTTTTTAGGTGAATATGAATTTTTGTTCCTCATTTTTTTTCAGGGTTTTGATTTGTCCATATCTACTATTTTTTTAGTTTATTATAATTGTTCTGTCATCAGATCTTGAAGTTTGTTAGTTTTTTTTTATAATGTTTTTCTTGAATAATCAAGATCTACTATTTATTATTATTATTATTATTATTATTATTATTGTAGTTTTTGACCTTTTAATCTCAGATATATCTTTTTTGGTTGATCTTGAGATTAGTATGTGGTATTTCTATAATGATTTTGGTTTTTTATCGTTAGTATATGATATTTTGTTATTTGATTGATATTACAAGAAGTTATGTAGATTTTTCAAGAATAATTGGCGATTGAATGATTTAGATTGGACTTGTAAAAAAATTAGAAAGTTGAATAATGACAGTTTGTTACCGAGTAGAGCGTGCTTTCCACCAATTGACTCAGTAAAATGTTTCGTCAACTCAATTTATTTTTTCAGTTTCAGTAATCTTATTAAATTTATAACATGATATAAATTTATATAATTATATAATATCTTGCATATTTACCTTGTATTATCTTTTTCATTTAATGAAATATCTTTTTTTTTCTTAAAAAAAAAAACACAATATATATTTGTGTTGTGTTATTAAATTAAAAAACAACCACTCTTTAATATAAGTATTGGCCAATTCATTGATATTGAAAATCAATATATTTTCTTCTATTAATTGATGAGATTCCATAACAAATAAATAATTAAATACAATAAATTTTTAGATCTCAATGATTTTTCTTGCAAAATAATATTAGGGATTGGAAGTATATATATATATATATATATATATATAATGTTTATCGCAATTAAACATTTGAGTTGTAATAAAGCATAAATGATGATTTTTTTTTCCTAGAATTTTAGAGAGAGAAGATCCTCATTATTTCTTTAAAAAAAAATCTTCTTTTTTTTTTTTGGGGTCACCATCAAGTCCTTTTTAGGCCGGTTGACCATTCTATTATATTTCATTATTTCATTTTAGTTTTAATTTTATTATTAAATAATGTTCAAATTTGTTTTTTTTAATAAATTTGATTTTCTTTTATATTTATTTTCCTTTTAGTAGTTTGTTTGTTTATTTATTTATTCTCTTTATTGTGCATTTTTTTTTAGTTTATTACTTGGTCGATAGTTCAATTAGAATTGCAAGTCTTATTATTATTTTTTTTTTGCATCAAAATATACATTTGTTGATGTCCAAATCAAATTTACATAAAGCCCATCAAAAGAGTCGTTGCTATTTGCTGCAGAGTACGATCAAATCTTTTAAACTGATATTGTTGCTATTTTTTATTTGCATTCCTGATTTATTTTGATATTAGTTTTAATGAATTACAATATTGTAAAATTTTATAATTTTGTATTGTTATATTTTACGAATTAATAAATATTTAATTTTAGAAAAAATATAAAAAAGTACCTTGTGATTTGCCTTTTTTACACTTTTGGGTATGTGAAAAGTTTTTTAACAAAATGAAATATGAGTTTCGTTCCGTTAGCAGTTTGGGGTCTATAGCGCTAATGGCGTTAATGTATGATAATGTAACATTTATGGACTCCACTTTATTTTTAATATTTATATCCACGTGGACCCCACTTTTTATTTTTAATAATAGCTATTTAAAAAAAAAAATATTGTTGTTAAAGGAGATTGGAGTGGCTAAAGCTACGACGGCCACGACCAAGTCCACTGGCGATGACAATGGAAGGCATATCGGCGTGGGAGTTGTCGATTGAGTGTGTCGCTCCTTGCGGTGGCTGGTGGTGGTTTAGCCACTTGTTACTCGTGTGGGTTGGTTCAAGCCCTTCACAGTGGCTTGCGAGTGCGATGGCGTTGAGTTGTATAGTGACGAGCGAACGATGATTTGATCACTAGTGTTGCTGGCATCGATTACTTGACTGAAGAAGATGATGGCATTTTCGTAATTTTTTTAATTTTTTAAATAGCTATTATTAAAAAATATTATTATTAAAAATAAAAAATAAGTCCACGTGGATATAAAATATTATTAAAAAAATAAAAAAGTGAAGTCTACAAACGTCACATTAGCAAGTACTGATGTTGTTAACGCTCTAAACTCTAAATTGCTAATTAAATAAAACTCACACTTTATTTTGTAAAAAAAAAAAAATATATCCCAAAAAATATAAAATGGGCAAACTACATAGTAGTTTTTTTTACTTTTCCCTTTAATTTTTCCTATAAAAAAAATGTTTATCACAAATCACAAAGAAAATATGTATAAAGTGATTCCCACAAGTGAGAAAGACATTACGACTAATAAAATATGAAAAAACATTAACAATAAATTATGGTTTGTGAGAATGTTAATTGTAATTATTAATTGGTTTACTAGTTGTATAACAACAAAATAATTACATTAAACTCAATGATCCTTCTCTCCTCCTATCATTGTGAAAGTACATGGACTGTCATCCTTTGATGGTGGAACCAAATGGGCATCCCACTTAGATAATGATGCTTACTTTTTAATAAAAGCTGACTCATCCTCCCCTACCTGCCTCTATTAGAAAATTAGCCTGCCTCCACTTTTAATCATACATAAAAGTAACTAAGAGAAACATATTTTTATTTTACTTAATAATTTCTCTTACAATCTATAAATTTTTAATTCAATAATATTAAATTTTTCTTTAACATTAAAAAGCCTTAAATTTAAATTTTTGTTAGACTTTATGATATCAATGGGTTTTTTTAAATCGATTAAGAAGTCAGATTTGTCAGTAATCGAAGGACTTGTTCACAGTCAATTCACATATAAATGGATGCATTCGAATTCCAAATAGGGACCTTCGCTTTTTTCTTTTTTAAGTTGTTATTATCATATTGTGGAATAGAATGGACAATTGGACACAACACAATGTTGACAGAGGCGCATTAAGGCAAACAATAGTACCTCGTTCTATAGTGAGTACATTTAAATATTATATTCATAGAGAAAGTCTAAGAAAATATAGATATATTGGACAAATGGTACAAGCTTAAACTATTCATTATAAGATTTTTAACAATGAATTTTAAGTCTAATTGAAATACAAAATTAGAGTATGTGAGAACAAAACTCAAAGGCCTAAATTTTTTTTTAAATTTCATATATATCCCTAGTATTTTACTTCCAATAGCTTTTATCGCGACCAGCACCTCTACCGTCACCACATTTATGCAAAGCTTGAAGCCAATATTTATTTGGGATGGTCATTTAAAGGGCACCTTTTTATTTATTTCACTCGTTATTAACACGTGAAATTTTAGAATACATTCATTTTTATCTTATTTTATTTTATGATCAATATTTAAAATAATGTTTAAATATATATAAAATTTAAAGATATAATTAATTGAATTTATTTAAAGAAAAAATTTAATTTTAATTGACAAATAGATCCACTTGAAAAAATAAAATTTTTTTTTCAACAAGGTTGACAATAACTCAAGAAGGACGACAATCAACAAAGAAATAAATGGATGTATTGGAATTCCAAATAGGAAATTGTTTTGTTTTTTTAAAGTTATTATCGAAGTGAAAGTGACATAGATACTTTTCAATTTTTATTTATTTATTGGTGTTATCTATCTATAAATTGTACAAGAACCCTACCACTAGAGTAGAGTGGGACTGCAATAGAAAATCCATCTATCACTTTAACATACTTTAAATTAATGTGGTCCAGTCCAGCCAAGGAATATATATATATATAACAAAAGTGAAAGATGGAAGAAAGTTATATATCATGCTCTTATAAGTGGCATTGCAAATATCATATAATCAATTTACGAATTCATATACTTATAATAAGGAACAGTAGAATTTGTTAAAAGAAAATAAACACTAAGAGCAAGAGGTACGTAGTACTAATCCTCAGGCACAGGAAAAGCCATTAAGTTCCTCGAGGAAAGGAGAACCAACCCTTTTTTTTTTTTTAGTTATACAGTTATACTCTATCTACTAGTATTAAAAAATAAATAATTGGCTTTTTAGTTACTAATTATATTTTGAATGGGATTCAGACTTTCAAAGTTAAAATTCATGGGCACTAGACATGTTTGAAAAATTAATCAAACCGATTAAATCAATTTAATTTAATTTAATTCAAATTAAATATCGTGATTTTGTTATTAGTATGATTTATATTAGTTTAAAAATATAATTAAATCGAACTTTTTGATTTGATTATAGTTTGAATATATGAAAAATCAATTAAAATCAAACCGAACTGAAATATACTAAAATTATATATTTTGATTTATAAGTACCTAAATTCTAATTTTATAGATATTTTTTTAATTCTTTTTTATATTAAATTTTGAGACTTTGTTTTTTTATTATTTTAAATTGATTTTTATTACATAATATAAAAATTTCATCTATTTAAAATATAATTATTCTTATTTTAGTCTTTTAAATATGTATTTTAAATATAATTTCATGTTATAAAAATATTTTAATTTATATAGTATTTATTTTTTTAATTTATTTTTTAAATATTTTTGTCTTATAATTTAAACCAATCAAATCGATTATCTAAACCGAAACTTAAGAGTATTGGTTTGAATAATTTTTAATCTTATTTAGTTTGAATATGATTTAAATCATTTACAAACCGATATGATTGATTTAGTTAAAATTATTCTCTTTAAACCGATCAAACTGAACTATTAACACCTCTAATGAGCACAAAACAACTGACTGACTTTACTAGTTTATAGGCAAGTAAAGTTATATTGGAGAGTTAAGAGTTTTAATTTTGAGATCAAAGAGAGAAATTTCTTCTACTTAAATTTTTTAATACTAGTGGCTGTCTTATAATATAAAAAAAATTGAAACTCAAATTCTGACCATCTTCATTTGATATCATATGCATAAAATGGATTTGACGTGATCTTATTCAAACTAAGGAAAAATTTATCATTAAGTTGGCTTACAAGAAAATCAAAGAAGCTTGGTAATAATGATTCAAACCCAAGTCCAAGATGAAGTTTTTGTCATTGAAGGGACTTGAAGATTGAAGTTTAAATGCAAGAAATATGAGCTGTTTAGATATGTTCATTAATTCGGCCAAGCCCATACAACTCAAGTTAATTCATTTATCTTAATTTGGGTATGTTTTAATTTAATTTAAACAAACAATCAAAGACATCATTTCATTAGTTAATTATTAGCTAGTTATATTAGTTTTGGACCAAATTTATACATTTTAAGTCCAAATTCATACTAATTTGTATATGTCATTTTATTAGGTCCAAATTCGTAGTAATTTATACAAGCTATTTTATTAGGCCTTATTTCTATTATTTCTAGCTAAATTATGATTTTTTCATTAAAGGTAATATAGTATTTTGGTTAGAGAGCCTATTCTCATAAACATCATAAAACTCATATTACATCATTTGAATAAATTGAGTTATTTTGCTTGGGAGAGATTTTTTCAAATTTGGTTATTGCTTAAATAATTTAGAACTTATCAAAAGCTATTACTTTTGTGGCGTTCAAATCATACTAAGGTGTTTATTCACAAGTTGAATATTATGTCAAGATTCTAAGAGTCGCTTCCAACCATAAAGATAGTGGAGTCTCAAGACGTTTTACTTGAGGTTCGCATAAGAATCATACTTCAAATATCCATCATTTGAATTATCAACACCATTTGAAAACAAAAAGAATTCTTATCCTATTTCTATATATTTGGAAGGAACATTTTAACACATTTCACTTAATGCATAAGTTGTAATTACCTCTCTAATGACATAAATAAAAGGTGAATATTGATTACTAAAAGAAATTAAAACTAAAAAACTATTTTTTTTTTTTTGAGAATAAAAACTAAAAAACTTATTACAATATTTCTCAGATATTAAACTAATTAACTTAATTATGGTAGTGACTGGTGGTGCAGTGAGCATGGACTAATACTATTCCCTATCAAATACTTTGATAAACAATAGAGTGTAACCAATCCCCAAATCATGAGCACACGTATCTGAACAGGAAGCCTCTCATCCTATTCCTCCCTTGCCCCATAATGTTACAAACCAACTCACAATTTCTGATGTACAAAAATATGGGATAGTGTTCTGAAAATGAACGGACTGATTGGTTGGCTTTGAATTTTCTTGAATATTTGAGTAAATCCAAAAAACAATTGTGCTGGTTACACTTATTATTTATGGGTGATGCAAGCTAACATTCTATAGTCCAAGTAGGCTCCCAACTTTTGCTCATGCAACTTATAAAGGGATGTTCCAAAATATTATTTAAATTGATTTTTTTAGAACAATTTTGAAAATTTATATTTATAAAAATATTTTACAATCTAATCTAGAAATTAATACCAATTACAATGGCCAAACATTCAGGAATATAAATAGATAAATTGTGTTACAACAATAAATTTTATTGTGAATTAACTTAGGGTACGATTGAAATTACTGTTAGGAGTTAAAAAAATGCTTTTAGAATTTTTTTAATTTAATTGATTGATTTTTATTATTTTTTATAAATTATTTTTTTAATTATTTTTTATTAATTTAATTGATTGATTTTTATTATTTCTATAAAAAAAAATAATTTTAAAAATAATATAATTTTTTTTAAAAAAAAGCACTTTTGTGAAATGCAATCCCAAAAGGGACTATAGTAATTAATTGACAATTCAGTCATATGCACGCAACACTCCATTATTATTTTGATCTGAACAGTAAAAAGTAAAAACAATTCTTTCTGTGTCTTTAAACAATCTTGAATACAAAAATAAATTGGACTGTTGTGCATATATATACATATATGAGTTGAGATGATGCAATTGCAATTTGCAAGCCCAAAGTCTTGAAACTCATCAATTATTGTGTCTATTCAAATCTGTTGCCATCTCTCTGCAGTCCAACAGAGTTTTCCAAGAGAAATCTCGTGACAAAAATCACCCAAAATCTACCTTTCTTCTTAAATCTTCTCTTTTTTATTGACTTCAAAGTCTCACCCACCTTGGTTTGAAACTTTGCTCTTCTAAATTTCTGGTCATCATTATTTTCATTGTCATTTTCAATATACTTTGTAGTACTTTTTTTTTTTAGTTTTTTGGTCTCTCGTTTCTTTCATTTTCCTCAAATGTACAGTAGCTGATAATTATGTCATCTTAAAAACCATCATTGAACCATAATAAAATGGCTGCATATTTCTTCTTTATTAGGCTAAAGGGGAAAATGGAAAAGCAATAATATATTTTGGACTTTGTTTATATACTTTGTAGTACTTTTTTTTTGAACTGAGATGTATATGTAGTGATTGACAATATCCAATGGGCTAAGATAGATACTGGGCCTCCTACCAAACAGACCCACAAAAATTGTACAAAGACTTGCTGTTCCTTCAGTGAACTAAAGCTTCAATTGGTTTTTGAGGAATTTACGTGTTATATGTCTTATTTTTTATATTTTTAATATTTATAGTCTCTTAATTTTTATTTTTTTATATTTAGACCTTTTTAATTACTTTTTTAACTTTTTTTGTTTTTATTTTTATTTTTAACCTCTTAGATTTATTTTGTAATAGATCATCAATTTAATAGAATTTGTAATGTTTTGAGTTAATTAAATAAATATTTTATGATTTTCCTTTTAGAAAATTATTTAATTTTAATG
>CATKHJ010077072.1:0-28505 GCA_949750685.1 Vernicia montana | reverse complement strand
GAGCTTCACTATTTTGAAAAAAGAAAAGATTCAGCATTCAGCAGCAGAAGAAGAAGAAGAAGATCATCGGGTATGAAGAAGAAGAAGAAGAAGAAGAAGAAGGCGCTGTTTTTAAATAAAACAGCGTGAATTTTTTTTTTTAATAAAACGGCGAGTTTTGGACCCAGGTCCATGGTGCAAGGTGGACCTGGGTCCATAATATAAATTGCCAAACACAATAGGCTACACAACAGGAAATAATTTTTCTCTTTAACATTTCTTACCAAATTGGTGACAACTATTTATATTTTAGAAGACTCTAATTTAAAATTTTCTACTTTTTACATTATTAAAAGAAATAAAAAGACCAATCAGATTACACTTAATTAACAAATAATTAAAATATTAAACTTTTTAATACCACCACTTTTATGAGAATAAAAAATAAAAAATAAAAAAATTTGACAAGGGAATAAAAAATCAATTATATTACTTATAATTAGCAATTTTAATTTTATAAGAAGTTGCGCAATAGAATTAATCATTCTCTTAATTAAGGAAGGTCCAAATTAATACTTCTGCTTACTAACAACTAGCCTTTACATCCATCGATGAACAAGCGGAGAAAAAAAAAAAAGAAATTTAAAATTATAGCATTCATTGATGTGTAGCATAGAATATTTGGTATTTTTATCGAAGTCAAAATGATTTGCATGTCAATGATGTGACTGATTAAGAAGAATAAAAAAAAGAAAAACAATGGTCCAATTTGGAAAATATTTGCATCATCATTGTACTAGTTGGTGCATTTATAAAATAATAATAATAATGATTTATTTTGAATATGTTAAAAAAAACCTAATATATATAATTTTGATACACATATATATCAACAATTAATAATTCAACTAATTAGATGTAATTTGATTGGTTTTTTCATCCTTTTAAAATTGTGAAAATTGAAAAATTTCGTGTTCGAATATCTCAATTCATAAAAAAATCACAAATTTAATGTGAAATATTAAATAAATTGAAAATATAGCCTATTTTAACCTATTGAATTTCCTTTATACTAATAAAAACAAAAAAAAAACTGTCAATTGAAAAAACAAATAACATTATTTTAAGAGAGTTTAAAATTGATAGCTCATAATATATATCTCTAAATTTATTACACAATGTAAAAAAAATTTCCATGGCTTTTTCTTTTTTGAGTATCGGAAAATATATTTGAATTTGAATCTAATTACATAATGAAAAAAAAAAAAAAATTTCCATTGCTATTAAGTTTTTGTTTTTAGTTTTGGTAGAAATTTCTAATTAATATTATGAATAAATGAAGATATTACATACATTGCTTTTAATTAAAATTTTTTATTTTAAATTTATCACTGATATTCAAAATAATAGAACTTATTAAAAATATGAAAGTTGATTTGTGGTTAATGCTTTACCAATATGATTGAATATTATTAAAAGAAATTCAATTTAATTTCTTATTTTGATACGTACTTCTTAATTTATATTTTTATATTTTTAATTTTAAATCAGAATACACATTTATCATTACAAATAAAAAATTCATTTTCTTCCAAAAAAGAAAACCTTTTATACTTGAAAATAAACAAAATATTCATATAATTTGGATATAGATTTATGAAAAAAAAAAAAAATTCTCATAACCTTATTTTTGAAAACATGAAAAAATATATCTACTTAACTATTAAAAAGTCAACTCTTGAACTCTTTTTCTTAAAAAAAAATAATAATAATTGGATTCAAAATTTGAATGTTAAGGGAGGTAAATATTTTATGTTTTTATTTAATTAATTTTGTAAAAGTGTTGATAAACAAAGGTTGTGAAAACGACTAATTTTTCATGAATCTGGTGAACTACTTACTTTATATAGTCAAAAGTTAAGAAGAGCATCCAATCTTTTTTGTTTTGTAATGTGAATTTTAATCTGTCATTAATTGATTGATAGCGTCATTAACGCATATTGGCTATTGCTATTTGGTTATGATTGAGTAAATAAGAAATGTTTAGTGGATGAATGGAGGGACCCTCTTCTTCTTCTTCTTCTTCTTCATCTTCTTTAATTTTTTTTTTTTCATTTTATCATATGAATAAATATATGCTCTTTGTCTCACTTTTTCTCTTACTCTTGACTAATAATAATTCAAGGTAATTTGTGTGGTCTCCCCATCTTGCTGGTTGATTTTCTTGAGGACCTTATTATCCATTTCTTTTTCTAAATTTTTAATTTTTTTAAAATAATTATGAGAGTTAGATATTCATCTAATTTTATTAAATGATACTAAAATCGTCACTAAATCATAAAATTTTAAAATTGAATTTCGATAAAAATTAAAATTATTGAAGAAAAATAAATTATGAGAATTGATCGAGTTATAAATAAGTTCACTGCTATTATGTGTTTGAACCTTATAGTAAATATGAAAAAGTAAATGTAATAAATTCTAACATGATTTATAAATTATAATGAGAGTTAACTTATTATCTTATTTAATCTAAATTAACTGTAATTTTGTACAAGATTTAAATTTGACCCAATTTAAAAATTAACAAACTCACAATTTTTAAACTAATGTTTTTGAAAAAAAATATAATTAGCAGTATAACTTCATCTGAAACTTACAATTTGATCCAAATTCAATCTAAAATAATGTTTTCTAGTTTTCTACAACTCAACTTGATGGGTAATTGGATATATTATAGCTATATATTTTTTAATTATTAGAAATTATAAGTTCAAGTATTTTATTTTTCCAAATATTCGTAATTCAGTCAAAGAAATATTATGTGAATCTCAATTAATGAAGTTTTTAAAATCCATATGTTAAGTAGAGAAAATTATTAACTTTCTTTACTTTTTTTTAGGAAATATTAAAACATTCTTGATTGATAATTTTTAATTTTTTATATTTTTTAAGAGTGTGAGAAGTCAAAAGTCTCATGTTCGAGTCTTTCAAATTACAAAGAGTTGTCACTAATTTAGTGAGAGATATTAAAAAGAAAAAGAAAAGCTATCCCTTATTGTGTAGCCTATTTCAATCCATTAAACTTTTATTATACACACACAATGATAAACATAAGCCACAATTTTTTTAAAAAGAAAATATATACCATAAATTGATGTCTAAAATTTGAACAAGTCTGGTTGCATTGAATATTAGTGTGAAATTGCACACTCAAAGACTTTAATTAAATCATAACATCCGAATTAATGTAATTAGTAAAATAACTTGGCATCATTATATTAAGAGTAATTCCACATTGATTGAAAAAAAATAATAAAGTAGTTAATATATAATGAGAATTTATTACTTAAGTAGTTAGTTTTAGTAATTTTAGTTATAATAGTGCTAAATATATCAATATGTGTTGTGTGTATTTGTATTATTAGTACTTTTCTATATTTGTCATAAAAAATTAATATGATATCAAAGCAAGTTAAGCTTGATTTTTTAATTTTTTGATTTTTCGTATAAATGTCAAGTCTCAGCAGTCCAGTCCAATATTACCGCTGCGTTAAAATTAATATGGTATCAGAGCATATTTGATCCGATTTCTTGATTTTCTAATTTCCCTTATGAATGTTCAGTCCCAGTGGCCTGGTCTGATATTGCCACTGCATTAAAATTAATATTATATCATAGTATGTTTGGCCCGATTTCTTAATTTCTTGAATTTTCGTTTGGATGTTCAACTCCAGCGTTCCGATTCGGTGTTGCTATTGCATTTCAAGGGGAGTATTTCAAGTGTTAACTAGGTGTCTCAATTGCACTTAAGGAGGAGTATTTTAAGGTAATAACAATTGAAAGTGGATAAAAAATATTTAAGGCTTATATGTGGTATGATCAACTGTACAAATGGCTAGTTCTAGTTATTTTAGTTATAGTCAGTCAATATCCCTATATTATTAATTGTTCTACACTCTATCCATTTATCTTTGAATTTAACTCCTTAAATAAAAAATTAATATGGTATTATAGTCTGTGTTGGATGTTCAATCTTAACCATTGTGTTTTTAGAAGGAGTGTTGAATTATGTCCAATCTTAACCGTTGCATTTCTAAAGAGTGTTGAATTTTTTTTTTGTTTTCCATGCTAGATGTCTAATCTCAGTCGGCCTAGTGTCTAGTTCAAGTGACAATTGAGAATTGTCACTTGAGGGGAGTGTTTAGAGTAATCCCATATTGATTGAGAATGAAATAATAAAGTAGTTAATATATGATGCGAGCCTATCATTTAAGTGGCTAGTTCTAGTCATTTTAATTATGATAATGCATAATATATTAATATGTGTTATATGTATTTGTGTTCTTAGCACTCTTTTATATTTTCCTTCCTCCCTAATTCATAAAAAATTAATACAGTCCATTTAGAATCAAATGATTTTTTTAGGGAAAAGAATCAAATGATTTAAAATTGAATGATTAGATTAATCTTGATTCTTAAAGAAAGTAATGAGGATTACCTGCCATTATATATAATATGGTCATTAAAATATATATAAAAAATTAATGATAGTGTTTGTTCACCTTACTAATTAATAATATATAAAATGACATTATGTAGACTTGGAGTCAAAAGTATCTATAGAGTTTACCTCTTTGGATTTCTTTACATAGTAAACAAAATAAAAATAAAAAATAAACAAGATTATGAATAAAATATATATGAAAATACATATATATGTAGACAAATCCAAAATAGCTACTGTTATGGAGCATGTGTTATTAATTTAAACCTCTAATTCCTTTTGTTAAAGCTGAGTAGTGTTTTTATATACATAAATAAATAAACAAGTATTTAACTTTGAAATGGTGGGAGAGCTATAATGATTAAAGTGATGAGTTAGTGAGTTTTATATACATATAAGACCCTACATAAATTAATAATAATAATAATAATAATAATAATAATAATAATAATAATAATAATAGTGAAATTAATGTGTATTTATGTCTATGGAAACATTTGTTGGTAATTATAATTATGATTTTGGTAACATGTCTTAATGCTGCCAACATTTTATAAGTATATATCTACTCTACCTAATTTACTGGTTTGCATCTAATTTTTAATTTGAATTAGTTTTTTTTTGTTTGTACATTAAAAAAAAATTGATTTAGGTATTTTTTTTTTTTAGTATATCAAATTTAGATTTTTGGATTTCCACAATAAAGGCAATATTTCGAAGCGAACTTAAATATTTCAAATATGGAGATTTTAAAATTTTAATTTATTACAATTAAAATTGATAATTAATTTTTTCGAAATGTATAAATATATACAAAAATATGTAAGAAACACATACACATTTCAAAATTATGACAATTTTAAAGAGGCACGCTAATTAAAATTGATAATTTTATGAACGTGTTTGAATATTGGCTATGTTAATTAGTAATGGATAAAATTTTATTATTTAGATTTTAGTTCATCCTTATTAACTTGAAATTCATGTTCTTTTTATTTATTTTTTAACCAAGCTTAATTAGCTCAATACAAATGAAAACGTATTGGTTCAAATTTTACTGTTTAAGTTTTAATTAATTAGCTTAATTAGATTATGTTTAAGTTTTACTGTAATATCTCTCTAAAAAAAAGTTTTATTGTAACGTCTAATAATAATAAATAAATAAATAAACCCTTTTATTTACACTCATAATTTTTATAAATCGAGGACAAAATTTTAGACTCTTGATCAGTTCCAATTAAAATAAGAGAAGATAAAACTCGTAAATAGAAAAATATTACCCCTTTCTTAATTATTTTGAGAGCTAAGGTCTAAAAAGCCTTATATAATTGATATTGGATTTTAAAAAAATAAAATTTATAATTCTTATATATATATATATATATATATATATATATAAGACTTGGATGGAGACTTTTTTCTATTTTGTATGTCAAAAATATTTCTCAATTAAGTAGATGATTATTTCCTTTATAAAGTATAATTTTTATTTTAATGTTATTTCTAATTAAGTGAAAATTTTTATTGAGTTATGAGTGATAGTGGATAACATTATAAATAGAAGTATTATAGGAAAGGTTTTTAGGGATTTGCCCAAGTATGTAATTGGCATTTTGTCCAATAGTTGAGTTGGAGCTTTTACCTAAGAATTAGGAATGGCAACGGGACAGGATGGGGGCGGGGGTATCATCCCCATCCTCGCCCCCGCTTCACATACAAGGACTATTTAGTCCCAATTTCCGTTCTTACGAGGATCCCCATCTTCGAGGGGATCTTCATTTCCCACTTGAAATTTTTATTTTGTTTTATCTCTCTTTAATTTTATATGCTTTTAAATAGTGAAATTTAATGTATACAAATTCAAATTTTAGACTTTAATTAGATTTAAACTGATTTCAATATATTTAAATTAAAACTTATTAATATATATATTGATGAAGCTAATTTTAGTCGAGGTAAAATAGTTCAATCTTTGCTTGGTTGATTTTGAGTTGGTGCAACCTGCAAGAAAAAAACGAAAGTCAAGTGGACTAAGCCTGGTGTCTAGTAAAGCCACTCTAATGGTTAAGTTAGTGGATTGATTCAATTTAGGTGAATCACTCTGTTTCAATGAGCTATGTGAGAATTCTTGTATGTTATCAGAGTATATGTATATATACCTGTGAAAGTTGTTTTTTGAGGTATTTATAGATTGTGAGTCCTTGCGTGGATCGAGTATGGATTTCTAAACCGACTCGGATTAGGATGACAATTTGCATATTTCTGCTTCGGACCAGGAACTAGATTGATGACAATATTGATTTTGTCTTTCTAGTCTTTGGGCTTTTAGTCATATTAGGTTGGGCTTGGCTCATTATTCTTTCTGACTTAGTTCGGTATTATTTATCCCCTATCATATATATAATTGGAGGTATTTTAACTATTAGTATTACTTATATATTTTATTTTTTTTATATATTACTTATATATATTACTTATTAATATATATATATATAGTATTACTTATATATATATATTTTTTATATTTATAAAATTCATAAATAATAGCTGAAAAATAAAATTAAATTTATATAAAAAATATTAATAGATTCAGACACACAAAGTATGAAAAGATAAATCAATCAAATCTAAAATTTTTTAGATTTATCATGATGTGAGAAAATTATAAAGAATGAGTGATAAAATTAGAAACCTTAATACATGTGTTTTTATATATATAAGAATAATTAAGTAATATACTTTTTATATGA
Organism: Vernicia montana; assembly: GCA_949750685.1. Lineage (NCBI taxonomy): Eukaryota > Viridiplantae > Streptophyta > Magnoliopsida > Malpighiales > Euphorbiaceae > Vernicia > Vernicia montana. The sequence continues at coordinate 21,269 of CATKHJ010077072.1, read as the reverse complement.
AGAATAATTATGTAAATATAATATTAGGTCCTCATGGGAATAGAGATGAGGATCCTCGTGGGGCGGGGAATATGCTCCCCATTCTCGCCTCATAGAAATATTCCACATTCCCATCCCCATGGAGATAAAAATCGGAGAATCCTCGCTGGAAATCCCCGCCTAATTGTCATCCCTACCAAGAATGTATGGCCTTTTGCTTAATAGTTGAGTTAGAGCTTTTTGCCCATTGATGGAGTATAACACAAAGTGCATGGATATAGTGTCTTTGTGATGAGTAATAATATTGTAAGAGGGTTTGCAATTTTAGATTATCCCTTCGAGGGACCACATAAAATTTTTTATATTTTTTTTATTATTGCTGTGCTTATAATTTTGATTTTCTATATATATATATATATATATATATATATATATATATATATATATATATATATATGTGGGTGGTTTTCGTTTTCCATCTTGTGTACGTAATTAACTAAAATGTCTTTAGTATGAATGATGATTAGAAGGAACTTGAGATCCACAAGTTGAAGAATAGTGATTGAAATACCAATGGGTTATGAGAAAGAATGAATATATTTATTGGCTTTTTCCTAATCTTGAAAAGCTTCTGTTTGGATATATCAGAATAAGTATTAATTATGAGCTCCAAGCTTTTCCTTTATATAGCTTATCCTTGGTATTTTCTGTCACAATCTTACTTCTCAGAATCTGTATTATTTAGGGTTTGAACAAGCATCCTAGGAGATGCTTTTTGGCATCCAATTAACACTCTACAAATTGCTTTTAGGGTTTTTTCAATTTATAGTGGGGTAGAATTAAATCATCATTTAAAATTTCAATGGTATTCATACCATTATAAAATTCCCCAAAAACTCTCTCTCTCTCTATATATACCATTGCAAGATTCCCTCACTTTATTCTGACTAAAATTGCTTTGAAATATTATATATAGGAACCTTCATTGTGTCCTTCCCCAAATCCAAAATCCCTCACCATTATATATGTCAATTGATTATGTCCTTCCCTAATTCAAGCTAACTCATCAATATATAAATTTCTAGTGTTTTAATATAAAAATTTTCCTTTTAGTATATTAATTATTTTTTTTATGGGCCTTTTAATATATTAATTGACCATCGAAGAAAAGAATTGTCTTTAAGACTGAAAGTTATCGAGTTTGATTATATATATATAAAAAAGTATCGAGTTTGAGTTTTTATTGGAGTCAGATTTGCCAATATATATATTGATTGACTTTTTTTTAAATAGGAGAATAATTATCCGATTTAAAATTTTAACTTTTTGTATTTTGAAATATATATTTGATTATTAAATTAATAGTTATTTATAATTTAATATAAATTTTAATATGTCATTAATTAAAAAATTTAAAAAAAAAAAAAAACAAAGGGAAAAATTGAAGAGAAAGACAACTTTATTGCATTTAGTTGTTTGAGAATGTTTGTTCATGTGGAATAGGACCATCATTAATTCCTACTAGCATGACTATCTAGTAATCACTCCACTACAAATACATGATTTTGTATGGGTCCTAGGATTGGCTTATCTAAACTTTAGGTTTTGGACCCAACTACAATATTGTTTTATTTTGTATAATTAATGATTAGATAATCTCAAGTGCAATACCATAGTGATAAGGCAACACAATTATTTGTGATATATATTTACTCTTTCTCTGTTCATTATTGAAGATTTTAATTAGTGGATCAGCCAAATTGAAGAAAAATAACTTATATTAAGATGTGTAATTAGTAGTTATTGGGTCCCATGATCAAGGAGTTTTAGGATGTGTCTACATTGGGTTTGTTCCATAAAGACAAATTGAAATGTGGAAGATAGATTTTTTAGGAGTCAAGTTAAAAGATTATGTCCAAAGTAGTAGCTTCTATTAAAGTGTGTAATGCACTCTTACATCATCTAACCTGTCTACTCAAGTAATTACAAAATTAATACTAAAACTAACATTTTAATCTCTTCTTGTTATACACTTAATTTTCTTTTAACTTAAGTGAAATTAAATGCTATTCTAAACCTAACCCACCTTTGATTAGGTATAGTATATACATTACCTTTCTAACCAACAACTACAAGGTGCTACTTGCCATCATATTGCTTTATATGGTCATTACAATATTTTATTTTATATAGACTTTAATAATTATTCGTCAACTTCCTATACTTGGTGTATACTTTGATTATTTGATTACTCATCTTTTTATGGAATTTGTAGTTCATGAACTCCTACATAGATATAGCTCTCAACTCTCAAGGAATGATTGTATACTTTGGGGTGATTGTTAAGGAAATAGAATTACTTTAATTATGTAATAATTTCACTTTAAGCTACAAAATCATGTTCTATCATTAAAAAAAAAAAAAAAAAAATTCTTAGCTACTCTCCTAGTAGGAATTATTTTATATATCAAATCAATTATAAATTGATATTTTAAAATTTTGTCACAAAAATACCCATAGTCTTTTTATCCTCATATATAATTTTCACATTAAAAGTGGTGTATACACCTAAAATAGTTAAATCTAATAAAACAAAAGATAATAAACTATTAATTAGGATACATAGTAGCAATCATTTTTTTTTTTTCATCTTTCCAATTTTATTTATTTACAATGGAAGTCTAATAGGTAGAAATACGCTATACAACATGGGTAGGTCTCCCCTTTAACATCTCTCATCAAATTAGTAATAATTTTTTGTGATTTAGAGATTTGAATTTGAAACTTTTTATTTTCCACATCTTTAAAGAGAATGAAGAGATCAATCAGATTACACTTGATTGGCATCTTTCTATTTTATGTATTAAAGAAATTATATTTCGTATACTTTGAAATGACAAGAAATATATTTTTATATAAAAAAATTAAAATAATAAATTATCATAATTTAAATTATTGACTCAATCACTAAATAATTAAATCCAATGAAGAATACGTACAACGTATCATAGTATGTATATATTCTCTTAAACAATAATGAAAGTAGGATTCAATCACAAGTTTTTCAGTTGGGATATAATTTCTCATGAGACTTTTTGAACACACTTGGAGAGGAATATATTGAAATTTCAGTAATTTTTTTTTTTTTTTTTCTTGATGTTTGGCAAAGTTGTGTGCACAGATTCACCATTCAAGGAAGTCAAATATGGCCTTATTGTTATCAAGGAAAGGTTACATCAAAATTTTATTTGCCTTAACAAAACAAAGCAGGCAAAGACCATCAAATGACAGAAATATATAACAAATCCACTATCAGCCTCCCTTCTCCCCTCAACATGCTCACATGTCTACCACAAACTCCTGCTTTCATTAAAATAAGCTGCCCCCTTGATTTATTTTTAAATGTTATTATTATTTTTATTGATTATGATTTGGAATATTTGTCCATATCTGCAAATTAAAATTAATACTCTATTTTTATTGAAACATTATTTTATAAAATACGAGCTTAAAAATAATTAATTTTATATCTCTAATACTTTCTGAACATGTAGTTTATTAATTGATATTTTGATTTAATTAAAAAAAAACTAATGTAATTAAAAATTATAGATTTTCAAATCAGAAATTTATATATGTATGTATCTCTTGTGATATAAAATTAATTCAGAATTCATTTTATAGAGAATCTGTATTCAATGATAACGCACATGACCTGCATATACTAAAATTCTTATGATATTAGGGGTACTCTATATATAATTTTAAAATAAAAAAATAAAAAAATCATTTTTTGATTTCGATGTAGAGAAATAAAAATAAATAATGCTAATGTTTAGTGAAGAAATAAAAAGAGGATAAAATTAAAAAATATAAATAAATACTTTTTTAAAATTTTAAAATGATAGATATTTTGAAATAAAAATAAATCTTTAAAACAATAAATATTTAGAAAGGGAAGCAGTAAATATATAATTTTAAGGGAGAAAAGAGGGATTAAGCATTGCATGATAAAAGACTATATGTGATAATTAATTTAGGCCTAGTGGGAAATTTCCAATTTCCAAAGTACACATCAATACCTATTAATTAGTCTTTTCAAGCGCTTTAATTCATATCAATTCTATCATGCAAAATGGAGACTTATAAATTAGTATTAGACTGGTGTGTCTGCCATTACTGCCTTCCAATTCGCTTTCTACTTGTTTATTTTGGCCAAAACCCTCTTTAATTTGTGGCACTGAATATTATATATAACATTTATCAATTGCTTTCACTTGTTTTGGGCAAACATTTTTTTTTATACCATGTAGGGGAGGGTTATGGACATTTTTGCCTCCCACATTAATGTCACCATTAAGTTGCATAGAAAAAAAAAAAAAAACTTTTATTTTATTTTAATTTAATTTTAAGTGTAATTCAAATCCGAAAATTCTTATTAATTTTGTAAAGAAATTCAGTACTATTAAACTAAAAACTTATTGATTAAGTGTGTTTGATATTGAGTTTAAAATGATTTTATTAAGTAAACTGCTTTTAAACTCAATAGAGCTTAAGAAATTATAATTTTGAAAAAATTATATTTTTTAAATTATAATTTATCAACAACAATTAATTTTTTTTTTTGTTGAATAATTTTCTAAAATTCTTATGGTATCATTTTCTATTTTTTGTTTTATGTTTTTCAAAAATAAATACAATATTTTAAAAATTAGAAATTTTTTTTTTGATTTTATACTTTCTGTTTTCAAAATGTTTCTGGATAAAAATAAAAAAAAATAAAAAATAATAATTTTTTAAAAATATTTTTTAATACTTATTTTTTTAAAATTAAAAAAAAAACAGAAAATAACCGAACGCTTCTTTAATTAATGTACTAATATTAATTAAGTGCTTTAAAACATTAGCACATTTTTCCATTTATACTCATAATTTCTAATAGTAAATACAACAATTGAAGACTTTTGTAGCTAATCTTTCTCAAATCTTGAATTGCAAATGCAAGAGATAACCTTAAAATAAAGTGACCAATAGAGATATGTGTCAATAAATAAAGCCAATTAATAGTTATCTAAGTTTTGAGACTTTTTGGATAGGAAAAGGAAATGCTTTATGAGACAAGAGAGCCTAAAAACCACTTTTAAGTTAACCAATTCAGAAATTACGTAATTAAAATGAAGATTCTTAGCAGCAAGAGGTGGGAGGCCTATGGTCTTATCTTGCTAGAGTAATAATAGAAGTTGAGATTGCAAAAAAAGGAAAAGTTGGCCCTTTTCTTTCCCTTAATAACATGTGAAATCAGCCATAACCTTTTATATCAAGCTATAGTTCTTCCCAATCTTGTAGCCCACAATAAAGATTTATCCTTTACTCTCTCATACGCAAAATATATTGAGCTTAAAAGGGTTCCCAAACAAATCTAAATATGATGATCTTTGCGCTGAAACAAACAAGAAGCAAATAAATAATTGAGAGTGTTGCCCTTTTGCCGTTGTTAATTAGCCAGTTGCCTAATTGATTGAGGTTTCAACTCATAAACTTTTAGTTCTAAAACATGTACAATGTTGTTAAACTAAAATTCATTTATAATAACTCAGTAGTTAATTATTTGTCTTATATATAGACGGTAATTACAATAATATTATTCTTGAGCGTTCTTCGTCTAATCGATTGAGATTTCAACTTATAACCTTTCAGTTATGAAACGATTATAATATTATTAAATTAAAATTCATTTTGCTTCAAAAAAAAAAAACTAAAATTCATTTATAATTAATCATTCATTTCTAAAATGACTATATATAATACTATTAAACTAAAATTCATTTATAATAACCCAATAGTTAATTATTTATCTTATAAACGGTAACTGTAAAGATATTTTTCTCAATAAATGAGATTTCACTTATATATCATTTAGTTCTAAAATGAGTACAATACTATTAAATTAAAGTTCATTTATAATAATCCTGATACGATTTAAAAATGACCTACTTAAACTCTAGGACACGTACTCCTTTCCATTCTCTCCTATATAAAAGTAACTATTATGTTAACTTTCATCATTTAATATATTTTCTTACTACTTTCTCTCTCTAACTTGAGTGTCGGAACCTTCTTGCTGGAACAGTCTCCGAAAAGCTTCTGACCTCACTCTCTTACTTGTAAGTTCTACCTTTTATTGGACCTCTCATCTAAGCTATTAGGTAAGATTTTTCCTTATCAAACCCAATAGTAAACGCATTGAAATGCAATGAAAGAAGAAACAAGTCGTTGTATTCTTTACTTGTACTTTCAAGACTTAGGATTGTGGCAACTGGCAAGGTCTCTCTATATATTCAGTTGTCAAGAATGCTATTTTCCTGTTTTCCACTAGCTGTATTCTTTACTAATTACTAGTACTACTTTCAACTTTGAAGACTTAGGATTGTGGCAAACAACAGATATTGAGTCATCCACTGCATATTTTTGGTGCCAAAAAAAGGAGAGATTCTGAAGCAAATAACTTAGTGGATTCTCCCACCATCTCTTATATAGACATTTTATATGCTTAATTCATCATCAATAATCAATATAATTTATATAATTTACGAAGTGTGAGTTTGGTTGCTTCTTCATCAATATTAAATGCTATATTTGGCAACTTTACATACTGTGTTTGGATTGTCATACAAGACTTTATAAGGAATGAATGAATATATGTACAGACAATATGTAACAGGTACCTAATAAGAATATTCAGCTTCAAAATATATGGGTGACGTTATTGCCAGAACAATAATTGTTATTGCCAGAGTAAGAACATCTTAAAATCTTTAATATGTCAATAATATCTTTTTATTTGATTTAATTAATTTTCTCTTTTCTTCTTTTTATCTCCTAAATTCATGCTAAGTGATAAATAAAGGAAAAAATCTATCGATATGAAATACATGATTTTCATCCTTGAATGATAAGTTTCAACTCTTATAATCAAAATTTATTTTTTGTCAAGGCAATATGTGAGTGACTTTTTGAAATCAGACTGAATTTTTTTCTTGCCAATAAATCTCCTTATTTAATCAAAATGATAATTTTCATATTTGTAGTGTGTGTTTAAGCTCTCTTTTTTTTTTCCCCCTTTTTTCCCATTCTTGAATGATTACATATAAGGTTATGCGAATTGAAAAACTCATATTCAAGAAAATCAACTAAAAACATGATTTTTTTCAATGACAAAAGGAAGACATGATTTTTTTCAATGACAAAAGGAAGACATATATATATATATATGTGTGTGTGTGTAGTTTTTTTTATTAATATATTTATTTTTCATTTTAATTGCAATAACATGAATTTTTTTAATTAAAAAAAGATTGATAATTTATTTATTTGTTAATTGTATGAACTGAAATTTAGGGGTGATCAAAACCAGACCGGAACCGCTAAATCAGATCGGAACCGGCCAAATAAAACCAAAACCAAAACCTTTTTTGGTTATGGTTTCGGTTTGTAACTGAAACCATAAGTAGCTTGATTTTGGTTTCGGTTTCTATTAAAAACGGGACCAAAAATCAAAACCTCCGGTTTCAAACTGAAACTGACGATTCGGTTAAACCGGTCATATAATTATATTTTAATAAATTAACGTAAATATTAAGTGCAAGTTTTTTTTAATATACAATTATATTATAATAAATTTCATTGTTTATTAAAATTTTATGTTAAATTATTTCATTATGTTATATTAATTTTTTAATCAAAGTTAATGTAATAAAGTAATCGGTTCGAAACTAATTTTAGACTATAAAAAAGAAACCGGTTTCAAACTGAAACCAAAATTAAAATCGATCGGTTCTAAACCAAAATCGAAACCGTAAATATTGATCATGGTTTCTGTTTGAACATTTTATTAAACCAAAACTGCCGGTTCCAAACCGAAACCGACGATTTAGTTAAACCAGCCATGCATACTAAAATTTACGTCATTATAAGATAAAATTTTTTTTTTCTTAATTTATCACTTAGTATGAATTTTGGAAATTAAAAAAAAAAAGAAAAAATTAGCTAAATATAGTATGAATTTTGGAAATTAAAAAAAAAAGAAAAAATTAACTAAATCAAATAAAAGAGTATTATTGACATATCAATACTTTTAAAATACATTTGCCCTAATCTTAATAATTATTACTTTGATACTAACATATACTCCTTCTGTTTTACAATAACTATTATTTTTAGGAGGATGCACACATATTAAAACAGCTATTAAATAGCTTTAATTTTAATTAATATGGATAAATATATCATTATTTTCTCTCACCAAATAAGAAAAAACATATGAAATATTGAAATTGGAATGAGGGTAAAGTTGAAAAAAAGTTAATAAATACTGTATTAAACTCTTAAAACAACAAATAATTTAAAAGAAAAAATTCTTTCTAAAACGACAGTTATTATAATTAACTACACTTTCATATATATATATATATATATATATATATATATATATATATATATATATATATATATATATATATAACTAGCACAATTGGTAATAGAATTGCTTACTCAAGAAATAAATGGTGAGCTACACACACTTAATCACATTAACTATTAAATAATAAGATTTATATATCTCTATAGTGAGATAATGATTGAATATTATATTATTTTTTAAAAAATACATTTAATGTAATACTTTTCTATTACAGATATTAGTTAATAAAATTTGTTAACTTTTATATTTATAGATTCGCTTTTAAAAAATCTTTTCTAATAAACTATAAAATATCAATAAAATTTGAATCACTACTTTATTTTCTTCATCTCTTCATTTAATTTTGTAGTTATTCATTTAAAATTAAATTTTATCTTTGCTAATAAACACATTTAAAAAAAATAATACAATAATTAGTCATGTTTTTATAAGTCATTAATACTGAATTTTTTTTTTTTAAAATTTAAGATGAAAATATGCACTCCCCTTAATATATAAAAATTACATATATGGAGAAATATTTTTCTTTTTCTATTAAAAAAGCCACTTCCTGAGAGCAATTTGTCACCTAAAATAAGTTATGGCATCATAGTCACTAGTAAGTAAGAAAATAATTATAAGAAAGTTTACCAAAGGACAAACCGTCCAAAAATTTTGATGGAAATTTTAGGGAAACCTAGCTAGGAGTGGAATTAAATCCCATGAGGCCTAAGACAATCAATATCAAACTTTCATGTCATGCACTACTAAAGACGTGTTAACTTCTCTGCTAAATTTTCTGTACATTAATTCTACAGAAGTGAGATACATTGTTAAATAATACTCCCTCTATTTCATAATAATAGCCGTTTTAGAAAGAGTTTTTTATTTCAATTTATTTGTCGTTTTAGGGGTTTAATGCAGTATTTATTAGTTTTTTTTTTTCTAATTTTATCCTCATTCTCAACTCTAATATCTCATATGCTTTCTCTTATTTGATGAGAGAAAAATAAGGATATATTTATCCATTTTAATTAAAATTAAAGTTATTTAATAACTTTCTTAATATGTGTGCATCATCCTAATAAATATTTAATATTTAATTATGATTTCTATAGTTATAAGAGATTTTAGTTTCTTTTGGATTTAATCGAAATTAATATGCATTTGTAATTTATCAATTAAATTTTTTGTTATTCAATATTGGTATAACTAAAGAAAATTTAGTTTGGTTTGAAAATAGTTTTCGTTCAATTTTAATTTGGTTAAAATTAAATGGTTTTCAGAAATTTAAGAGTTTTGAAGATTTTCGATTTGATTATTCGAGTCATTCTGACATTTCCAAGAACCGTATTGACCCAAATCGAGATTATACACACGTACTTTTCCTTTCCTTTCTTTCTGATCCATTGCAACTGCAAAATAGAACCTATTTCCAATGGAGGCCTCAATTTCATCACTTAACTGCAAGGTGCAAGGCCTCAATTATGCAGCTTTAGTAGCATAGAGGATAAAATCCATGTCATTGCTGTCTCAGCAAAGCAAAGAAGATGACAAAAATGGTCACTCTCAATTAACAACAAAATTTACAGACAATTAAGTGTTGTTTTGTAATGCAGTCAGAGCCAAAAACACTTTACATGTACAAATTTGCCAATATCTATGCTTCTGTGAATACATGCCGTGCCCTTTTACAAGCTACAATCAAAACACGAATGAAATATCAATTAAATTTACAAAACAAGGTACTTCCTGTAATGCTTAGTGAGCATGATGGACATTATAATTATACCCTATGTGTGAAGCAACAAATCAATCTGTTGGTCATAGTTAATCACATTCAAGCCACAAAGATGATGAACACCATGAGGAAAATTATTATAACAGCAAATATCTTGATTAAAAGCCACCGATTTGATGATATTTTGTTTAGATGCCTCAATAAAGCGCTGCGAGCATTTTCAACATTTGCCAATGACTCATCCATGTTATCATCAATCCTGCTTGCGTCAATTAGGTGGATTGCATTAGACATGAAAATTCTAATTAATAGATGTTGATCATGAATGCATTCAAAACTACAAATGAAATCTTAGGTAAACGTTGATGACCAAAAAAATCCAGGACTTAGTTCAGATTTTCAACTGTGGCCACCTCTCTTAGGGATCCTAAGCTGGCCAAAATTGAATAATAATGGGGGAAAAAAAAAAGAAAGAAGTTGCTAAAATTGAAAATCTGATAAAAGTTCTGGATTTTTTTTTTTTATCATAATCCTTTATTTTAATAGAAATCAAAAGCTAGATGAATTAAGAACTTTTCGCATCTAAAGACAAAAATAAACAAACATCATATATCTAAGCAAAATGAGCTGACCTGATAGCAAGCTCCCCTTGCTGTGCAACCATTGTAGCCAAATGGGTAAAAATTCCACTAAGTTCTGAAATTGTAGATTCCACATTATGAAGAGCAACAGTCCGACTTTGAGCATAATTCTCCTGCCTTGGAACAACCTGCTGTAACATGGACATTTCCATATGGTGGGAAGGAGTGTTGTCCACAGCTGCCCTCCGTCTGTATTGAAGGTTTAAAGAAAACTGGTGATTAGGATAGGAGGGACTTTCAAACTTGACGTTGAAGCTTTGGAAACTAATCAGTTTCCATAAACCAAATCCCAACACAAAATTATTTCAGTGAATGCAAATTGAACAAGGGAATATGAAATTTGATTGTGTAGATACATCTGAAATTTAGCATCAAATACAGATTCTTACAAGCAAGGAAAATGGGCATCATTAATAAAAAGAAAAGGATTATCAATGAAGAATTGGCTTGGTGAGCAGAACTTATCGGTTGAGAACCCACAATGTAAACCTTTACTGATGGGCTTGAACACAACCCACACGTCTTTGAAGACACTTTTGGACTCCACCTTACATTTTTAATACTTGCAAAACCTACCAATTTAGAATTTAGCCACATGGTATCATACTAACAGTTCATCATTGCCACTAGAAATACATCTCGTTCCTTTTGTGGTAAGAGCCTTTTAGCACATATTTCAAGGATCTTGCTCCCTTTCTAACTACATTTCTTCCCTCGTGACTTTTAGTATAAATTTGACATTACATACAAATATTCCATTCATATTATCTACTAGCATTCCCTTGATATTATCCACCAAAATTCCCATATTCTCTTACATTTCTTCCACCTATTAATCATTTGATGTGGAAAGGAGACCTACTCCTATCAGATCCATTGCCAGGAGTCTCCATTTACTCTCTGTGACCAATTGACTCCACTTACCTCCCTGTCATTTAACAATCAGCAATCTATACTTGTATCTTCTCTCACCATCACACACCACATGTAGATGAGCCCATAAGGTCTACCTGCAGTTCCTCCTAAGTCTCTTCCAACTCAACCTTTTTATTTGGGTATCAACACTCTCTCTCCCTTCCCATCATTGAAGAAACCTTATCCAGAGATTGCTAAGGCAGGTACAAAAATTAAACAGATTCCACTACCATGTCATAATCAACAGAGCAAATCTCCTTGGTTTCAGACTTTATAAGTCCAAAATTTTTGGATAATGCATCAGTGTGCTAGTCTAACCAAGCAGTACCTCACCCCCTTTCTATGAGGTTTAGACAGCTGGAGGGTAAATCCCTTTGTGTAGTAAACTATGTTTTTGAATCGAAAGAAAATGGACTTTATGTAAGAATTCTTAGTCATCACATTCAAATAAAACAATGTAGTGAAATAACAGAAAACTTGACCTATAGGAACAAAACAACATTGATTGATCATAGCCTGCAAAGTTGTATTAAAAGTACCTCAACTGGTTGCCAACTTGAACACCATTTTGTAGCAATCTGGATAGAAAGGAAAGAAAGATGAATCATTTATCAGCTATTTTGGAAATGTTCATCATTCTAGAAACAATAAAATTTGGAATTGCGCAGAATAAGAATCAACAAGAATTGTGATTGAAATATTAGAGAAAATATAAAAATAGAAATCAGAAATTCTTAAATCTTTAACCAATGAAGAGATATCAGTCAACCAAAATTCTTACAGAAACATATTACAGCTTCAACATAGCAAGAACAAATTTTATTTTATTTTTTGGTTGAAAACATGGGTAATTACTTTGAAGTTGCTTCGTTCATGATTACCTTACGAGTTCTAACATTAAGCTAACCAAACATATGTAGATGTAAGGGGAAAAAAAGTATCTTGGACTCCGTAACTACGGAAGCAAAAGTTTATTTTACCCACAAAATTATAATATTTCATACTTGGGTACCAATAGAAGTCCCTGGACAGGGACACATTTTAAGGACAGGGCAAAATTTTACCTAGTTGACAGCTAAACTATTAGTTAATTCTTTGTTATAAAATATAAAAATACCTAAATGACACTCAGACTTGGTCCAGTTTCCAAGTGCATAAATAACAGATAGTAGGCATCACAGTGGCTGGATGTTTCAAGGTAAGGTAAGTTTGTGCATCTAATCGATAGCATACAGAAAAGGAATTGGAATACTTAAAATTTTTGAAAATTCAACTTACGCAGATTGCTGTGAATTGCCAAATGCATTTGCTGAACTTGACCAAGGTGGCGGCTCAGTTGTGGGTTTTACTTCACTCGCAAAAGGATTCTCTCTTGAAGCATTAGAGGAAAATATCTGTTTCCTGTTCTCATGAGCCTTCATATTCTGTGGGTGAAAACAACCACAAAAAGAGATAGAGATAGAGAGTCACATCAGTCAGCAGATGCTAAGTATGCACAATAGCAACTATTGTTTGCACTAACCTCTGTTCTAGTAGTTAACACATCTTGAAGATCTTTAGTGGCTTCCATGAGTTTGCTCTTCAAGTCATCACATACAGCTGTGGAATGAACAACTCTATCCTGAGAGTAATTGCCATCAGCTATCTCCATATTTTGAAGGGTTTGCAGATCTGTAAGAGCTGTATTCAATGTTGTAATATCATTCTTTATCAGGGCAGTTAGTTCCTGTATTTCCACAGTCGGATCATCAAACATTGACGACCTTTTTGCAACTGCACATTGGCACAACATCAAAGGAAAGTCAGGGTCATCAGCACAACATCATCAATCCACTAAAATCTAAATTGATCTTAAGATCCAACATAAGAAATGATACCAAATACTTAGTTTTCTTGTCATTCAACAGAACAAGCCAAAATCCTGTTTCCAAAAGCAATGGAAAATAAATGGGCATTCGAAAATGCTTTACTCTACTGGCTTATTAAACAAAATATAGTATGTACAAGGCAATGAAACAAAACCCATCTTCTTAAAAAACTCTAGAGCTTAAACCCAATAGCCTCATATCAAAATTAAGTCCATTTAAATCAGCTTAGCCATTCAACAACCTCATAATTACAAACTAATTATTCCTAAATCTTGAATAAACCAAATTAACAATTTCCTTTGATTCACATCTTCAATTTTATGTTTCTTTCACTTTAAAATGGCTGTATTCATTCATAATTATAAATCTTCAATCAACCCCAATTAAGTCCACTTCTATTTAACTACTTGTTCTCTAAAATCAGCTCCAAACTCCTCCAAGTTCATATCTTTAAACATGAGACTGAAAAAATTCTAAAAAAAAAATATTATAGGTTAAAAACAAATACAGAGATAGACAAAGGAAGATCCTTACGTTTTGCAAGCCTAGCGATCTTTTGAGCAGTTTCGTGGATGCCCAATCCGATCATGGAAGCCTTTTTGTTGAAGTCGGATCTTGAAGATGGTAGAGGAGGAGTGTGTGGTTTTGAAGGAGACGGATCATTTCCTTGATTAACGGATGTGATTCCTCCGATCTTCTTCAGTGTTTGAGTTAGCGATCGGAATTCCACCGTCCGATCTCTGAACGTGGAGGCCATCCGGTAAGACGTTGCAAATGGCGGCCTCGGGTGAATATGAGTTGTTGGTTAGTTATATGTTCAGCCGTTTCGGTTGATTTGGTGGGGGTATTGAGGCTGGGCCTTAAAATGGGCTTAGGTAATGTTTATCAGTGTTTCTATGATTAAGGATCCAAGTATAGATTTATTTGCGATTTGGAATGTAAAAATTTTATAAAATCTTTTTGAGGAAATTACACTCTCTGCCCATTTTCATTGTTTTTTTTTTATTTTTATACGCTCCGTTTTTTTTTTTCCACAAATTTGTAATTTCCTTTTTATGTTTTTACGCTGAGCAGATCGAGTTAGCAGACTGACTCTTCTCTACAGCAACAAATTGGAAGTCAGTAATCGGCTTATTATATGTCACTGGTAAAGGAAGCTGAATGATTTCTTCACAGAGAGAGTTCAGACGATTGATGCGGCGAGCGGCAGCGACAATTTGGCAGCCGATTTTAGCAAAGTCGAGACATAATTCTTTGCCTAAATCAGAAGAGGTGCTGGTAATTAGAACAACTTTGTTTTGCAGGTTACACCATGGCTCGAGCTGAGATGAGAACTGGCCCACCATTTTATATGTTGAGAGGGAGAGAGAGAGAGAAAAGGCTTAGAATTGAATTGGTGACGTAATTTTAGATTAAGAGCTAAGTAAAATATTTATAGAGTTGAATCGATATTGTCGAGGAAGCTTCGCATTTTGATTTTGGAGTGCCACCTGTAATTATATACAAGGAGAAATGAACTTTATTGCAAAACATCCGTTTTTGTTAACATTTCTATCTTTTATTTTATTTTATTTTGGATATATGTTTGATTTATTTTATTTATATATTTGATTGATATTTGGTTGATTTGATAAACATGTTTAATTGATTTTGTATCATTTTGTTGTTGAATAATGTTTTCTCAAATTTTATTTTCAATATAATTATTTTTTCTATTTATATTATTTTTTGAGTAGTGAGTTAGTCATATTTATGAAATAAATTGTATATCAGGTCTATAATTTCTAGAAAGAATTAAGTAGAGAGAAATTTCATTTTTAATAGTAGCAGAAACCCTTTATATACTCAAAATATATTAGGGGTATACCATTTGCTGTTATTATAATCATTTTTAATTCAATATTTTTTTTTTACAAATTTTGAAATAAAGAATCAACCAACAACTTAATTTTTTCAAATTTGACTAAAATATACTAAATGTATACCAAATATATTGAATGAATACCATTTTGAATTAGAATATCAATTTTAAAAACGAATATTAAAATTTTAGCAGAAATATACTAAACATATACCCAATATATACTCAAAATATATTACGAGTATACCATTATATACTCACAATATATTACGAATATACAATTTCGCTGAAGAGAGTAAAAATATTAAAAAAATTGCTAAAAACGTATTTTTGAAAAAAAAATGGTCAAAAAACGTATTTTTATAAAAAATTTGATCAAATCATAAAAATATAATATTGAGGTCTTTTTTAGGCATTTATGTAAAAATCCCGATCTTTTTAGCCTATGATAGAATAAAACCTAAAATTTGCCTAATTTTTTAATGGGAAATTTTCAAAAATAACAAAAAAAGAGACCAAATAACATTTTTGGTAACAAAATATTTTTTGCAAAAATTTGTTCGCTCCTAAAAATATAATATTTATATGGTGTTTTGCAACTTTTTCCCTTTTCTCCCCCTCTCTCATTGTTCGTACTCCAAAAAAGTAGCCCAACATGGTGTTGTAAGGCTAAGGTAGTATAAACATCTGTACAAAAAATATGACTATGGCCTAGTGGTTTTGTACATGACAAGACAATTGTAAAAAGAAGAAACATGTATCAAATGTTAAGGTGTTTTGCTTTCTTCACTTTTTGACAACTCAGAGGAGGTAGCACATCTGTTTATCCTACAAGTATAGGAGCCTATTATGTCAATTAAACGTTTTAATTTTATTCTATAGTTTATATATTTATTAGTCCAACCAAACATTGTCATGCAATAAATAGTTTAATAATGACTTGCAAAATGTTCATACCACGATCTAAAAATTGCAATGAAGAAAATAAATTAAATTACTGGCTAATAAGAAAATGTCAATCTGTTATCACATGGTTAACCACAAACTGGTAAAATAGAAGGAAACTTCTTTGCCAGTTAAGCTTATATTAGCATTTTTTTTTCTTAATACAAAAGCAACTTCCATCCTTCAACCATTTAATATTTTGAAAAAAAAAAAAAAGGCAAACTAATACTTGTTGTTATTATTATCATTTCATTAGAAGCTTTGTTTTATATTCAATTTATTAAGATATATTCTTTGAAAATAAATTAATAGGATATCTTCAATTTATATCATGTTGAATTTATTAAGAATTTAGTTTATGTTACATACATGTCATTTATATTTTAGAAAAAAAAATTAAAAAACAATCATAAAAGAATTCTTTACCAATGTATAGTAAAAGGTATTTGTAATTTTAAAAAATGGTATATGTTAGGTAATGTTTGGTATCTTTAGGCATATGTATAATATATATTTAGTATATGTTTGGTATCTTTTAATCAAAATTTCAATTTGTTTAACATATTTTAATTTCGAAAATTTAATTTTTTTTTTTCTAGCAACATTAGATACAATACCAGTGTTCGTTCAACTCAATAGAAAATGGGATGAAAGCATGAATTTTGTCGACTTTGAAGTAAATGGAATTCTTATTCCAAGGGATATCAATTTCGAAAATCTTTTGGAAATACTATCAAAATAACTGAAAATCAAAAGAGAAGAAACAATAATGGAGATACTCAAGTATGACATCAAACATAACGGAATCACTCAATGCAACCAACAAAGTAGCTAGAGAGCTACCAATTATAGGTAATTGATTGATTTAGTCAATATATTTGTATACAATAACACTCATTATTATTAGAAATTAAAAACATTATTGTTATGATAATTATCTTATTATTCTATGAAATTATTATAGGTTTTTGTTGGCCCAAGTATGGCAAATCCTATAGGGGGGTGAATAGGATTTTCAAAAATCAATTTCAATTTAAAAACTTTTGCTTTAAAAAACTTGAATATTAAAACAATATTAGCGGAAACAATTAATCAAAGCAAATAAGCAATTTTAAGTTTATATGAATATCTAAACCATTCAAACAAACAAATAAATAATCAACAAATATAAGAGTGTAGGGAAAAGAGATTCAAACACAAGATTTATAGTGGTTCGGCCAACTCCTTGCCTACATCCACTCTTCAAGCTTCACTTGAGATTTTCACTATCAACAATCATTTTACGGGTGCAAGATCAAACCCAAGTGTTTCCAAACTCATACCCAAACTTCTTACAAGTGTTTCAATAGCTCACATTTAAACCCAAGTGTTTTCAAGGTACATACTTAAACCTTTCCAAGTGTTTTATGGCTCACACACAACCTTTACAATAGAAAATGATTTGAGGTTTAGAGTCACTCAAGACTTTGACAAATAGCTAGTACAAAAGATAGAAGAATTTAATCTAACTTAAAATAAATTTGAACACACAAAGATGAGAAATAAATCTTTTATGTTCTAACTCAATGCACAAAGAATTTAGAGTTTGAAAGTTTTGATTTGCTTGTATTATATGTTCTTTGATGTGTGAAACTTCTCTTAACTTCACCTTGAGTCTTTAGATATATATAGGCCTTCATTTCATACTCAAACAACCACTTTAGTGCTCTAAAAACGGTACTAGATAAGTTCCAACGATTATATAACGGCTGTATACCAATGATTATATAATGGTTATATAACAATTATATTCAAAAATTTGAAATATTGAATTATACAACTCCAAATGATGATCTGTTTTTTTTTTTTTTAGAAACTTGGAGCAGTCTACTACAATTTTGTAGTTTTGACAAACTTCAAAATAATTCATATTAATACTCTAAAAAATAGAATATTTTATTATTCATCTAGTCATGACAGTTTGAACATGCTTCAATATTTCACTCAATGCTTCTTCTATACACCTTTGATTGATGCAAGACTTTTTGCATATGAAACTAAACTTCCAAAGCTACAAATCTGGAGAAGGGAATATTTAAAATCCCTTTGTAGAATTAACACCACTAATTCTAATTGACATCATCTGCTGTTACCCAGTCTGACAGTTTGAGCATAATTCAATTAAAAATTCATAACTCCTTTTTTAAAACTCCAAAAATTATACCAATTTTTGTTCTTGAAACTAGACTAATGCAGCTATCCATCCATATATAGGTTGCATTCATAAACTATCCCAATTAGTACAGTTTATTCTTCAAACTTCAGTCAACAGTTTTACTTCCATAGAGACCATCCTTCTTCACATGAGTTTCTTGGTTTCACATGCTCTTTTCATCTTCATGATTCAATTTCTTTACTTAATTCCATCAATAGCAATCAAAGATTACCTACTAACAACAATAACAATATTAAACAAACTTATTAATAGTAATAATATTTTGCATCATCAAAATCACATGAAACCTTGGGGTCAACATATATATATATATTGAATGTTAAATTGACAGAACGCCCAACTAATGAGGATATTCATTAGACCAAGTGTACTGATGACTCGTCTGACCGAGTCTATAAACTAAGACATATTCTCGCAGGCATGCGAAGATGTTTCTTGGGTAAATAGTAGCCTATGATTGTTAAGAAGAGCATATGAGTTCGCTCCAATGTGCATTCGATTGTTTATTACGTATACCGCGATGATATTACGATGGTGCTACAAATGACAAAGACTTTTGATTAGTGGCTCGTCGACTATTAGATCTCTGATGGATAATGAATGTGAGGGTTGTGGTAATATGAAAAATGAACCTGACTCACAAATACATATTCAATCAGTTTAAATGAAAAGTTTATTTAAAAAGAAATTGTCTTCGACTCTTATGATATTATGATTCCTACTGTAAAGATATTTTTTAAGTATTATGTTTTTCCTTCAATTGCTTCAATATTAATTATTCATGAATTCCTTGCTTCTAAATGCATTTGTATGATTTTATTGAGTTAATGACTCACCATATCATCTGTAGATTTCAGGATTTAGCTTAGAAGTGTTCAAGTAGGCTCGATCTTGGAGAAGTTACATAGTGAGGGCATAGCCTTGTTCATTAGCGAAGATACTCTTGCTATTTATGACGAAAATATTCTGATTAAGAATAATACTTAGGCATAGAACATTAAATTTTAATTGTAATAGCTTTACGAGTTATAACAGTTATTGAAATGTAATAGAAAGTATGAGAATTATAAGTAATGATCATGTAACAAAATGGTTTATATGAATAAAAACGAAGAGATGTTTTCATAAGTTTCACTCTAAATGGTTATACTATATGATGGTCCACATAAGTCTTTGTATAAGTGAGCATAAATGTTTAAGTGTTTAGATCCCAGATACATAAGGGTTCTACGAGATGATCGGTGATTTTAAGCCTACCCATATTCTAGGACCGTTGTGCTTTGGTCAATCAAAGGAGATGTGAGCTCATTGACGAGCTAGTTTAAGAGGGTACCGAGGATGTGACGTGACAGATTACTTGCAATTTCCAGCAATTTACACTATTTTCTGATTTCAGTGAAAACTTATGTATAGATCAACTTTATACCTTTTACAACATTGAATTATCAGTGCTTTCCATGGTTCCCTAACTTTCCATATTGTCCCAGTGAAGGGATTCGTTTTCGTAGTCAAATTCTAATTCTTGAAGCCTATTGTAAGCTAATCTGCTCATCATACCAAGACCTGAAACATGAAACCAGAGATTTGGATCAGAAAGAGTCGGCAAAAATGATCGAAATTTCTCAGAAAATGTACCCTTTTGTAGTGTTGTGATGAAACAAGTTTCGAAAACAACTTCGAGCACAAACAACACTCAAATAGGCAAGGATGGATAAAAATATACACGAGTTTACTTCCACATGCAGTGCATATTATGTTTACCTTCAACAATTCGGTAGAAAGAGAACCACCATCGATCTCTGGGAACATCATATTGTTCTAGCGTAACGTTTATTTCTTCATCGTGTTTTCCCTCTAGGACATCTTTCAATGTTATCACTGCATCTATTGTTTTGTTGAGTATATTGTTGTCATTTCCAATAACTAATCTTTGAAGATCATTCTGTGAAGAAGAGAGACTAACGGCAAACGCAAACTGGGCAGCAGCAGCCCATCTTGAAGAGGCTATCCATCTCCTCTGGCTATCTTGCCTCTTGGTTTCTTCTTGACCAGATTTGTTTTCTTTTCCCTCAAATACTAAGCTACGTAAGTACTGAGCATTTGCAGGTCCTGTACTTTGAACCATTCTAGAGAATGCACCTTCTTCATTTGATAGCAGCTCCTCTGGAGTTGCGTGTTCTAAAACCTGAAAGTTAAGGTAAAAACTTTTTAATATATGAGCAAAAAAAATGAACGTTCTATAAGTAATATTGGAATCTTAACAACTTGTGAATAAAGTTAAAATGAGCAGGAAAAGAAGTAGTAAATGATTTTTGTTCCTACTTTTTGAATACTGAAGTTTCAGGATTATCAATGTTCAAGAATATTGGTTACAGAAAGCACAAGACACGAACATTTCCAAGACAAACAAATGATTTGAGACTTACCAGACCAGCATCAAGAACGAGAATTCTGTCACAATCAATGATGGTATTTAGTCTGTGAGCAATAACAAGCATTGTGCAGGACTTAAATTCTTCTCGAATGGTTTTCTGAATAAGAGCATCAGTTCTGACATCAACAGCAGCAGTTGCTTCATCAAGAACAAGAATCTTTGATCTTCGTAGCAATGCTCGCGCAAGACTTAATAGTTGCCTCTGTCCAACA
>CATKHJ010077049.1:0-16230 GCA_949750685.1 Vernicia montana | reverse complement strand
GGAACTGTTATGGAAAATGCAGGTAGCTTCTTCGTGCATTTGTTGTCCCAAAAGGAATGGGATAAGAAATGGTTTCTTGATTATTCTCACTATTGTTAAGTGTTAACATTCATACATGCATACAACCATTTAAGAGCATTTCCAATGGTGCTCTTTAAAATAAAGAGCATATTTTGGTTAATAAAGAGCATCTTAAGGAATTTTTAAATATAAAGAGCAAACAAGTTTATTTAAATCCAATGCACTCTTTATATTTTACTTTTCATTTTATTTTATCATATAAAAGCATTTAATGTTAAACATTTACAATAAAAGAAGCCAATAGAAAATAAAGGTATGCATGAAAAACATACATGTATTAATTAATCTTTGTATAGAGAGTGATTTTTGGCTTTCTACATGTGGAGAGCCAAACTCACTCTTTAATCTATAATTTAGATTTAGAGAGGGGGTTGAAATCTTATTTTTTACAATCACTCTTTATAATAAAGAGTTTATGTTAAATAAAGAGTGGGTTGAATATGGTCTAACACAAACTTCTTGTTGCAGTTTCGCTTGTTGGACAATCAGCTCCTCCTGAAGTCTTGCAAAAGTTGACATATCTTGTCATAAGGCATCCTCAAGTTAAGCGTATTGACACTGTCCGTGCTTACACTTTTGGTGTTCTTTACTTTGTAGAGGTTAGTTGTTTATGTGATTCTAGTTACCTTTGCTTGTTGACAGAACTATCTTTTCAATCACAATTGCCTCTCAAGTAAACCTTTAACTCACACACTATCATTTTTGCACCATTTTGATTAAAGTGCATTAGCAGCAATAGTTATTTTTATGTCCTCTTTTTCAAATTGGCATATAATTTAATATCGTTTTCTTCCTCATTTAAGGTTTAGAGGCATAAAAAAGGTATTTTAAGATATTGTTTAAGTGCGGAATGCTTTTAATGACAATGATTATCTGTGGATACATGTCATGAAATTTCTTGTAACAAACAGGTTGACATTGAACTTCCAGAAGAATTGCCTCTAAGGGAAGCACACACTATTGGAGAGACTTTGCAGAACAAAATTGAAAAACTCCCAGAAGTTGAGCGAGCATTTGTTCATCTTGACTTTGAATGTGAACACAAACCCGAACACTCTGTTCTTAGCAGGTTACCCAATAGTCAACCTTAATATGAACACTGACGACCAAGGCTGGGCATAGGAAGGGTAAAATTCTTAGCAAAGGGAAAAATTCTTGGATTTAGTTCACCCCTTGGCATATGGGAATTTCTCTAGCAAAGGCCATGCTCCCAACCTCTCCTATAACTCGTGAATATTGTTTTGATAAAACTTTGTTTAGTTATAGAGGGCTTCAAAAACTTTATTTGATAATTATCCTTGTAAAGTAATTTCACTTAAATAATTAAGGATCAATGAACTTTTTAATTTCATCATCAAATCTAGATGATCAAATGTTACCATGCGAATATGCCATTTCCAATTCCATACCAGTGGGTTTTACCAAATCATTAGGAAAAGATGATGATGCTCCATTTCCAGGGCATAAAAGTTGCTATTACCATTACCATTTTGATTTTGATAATAGAGGAATTATTGGGTACGATGGGCCCTCATACTTGCATTAAAGTGGGTCCACCAGTTGGGCCTCACCAATGGGACCCACCACTCCTATTCAATAATTTTCTTGATGATGCATGTGATCAACTTGCAACACTTTCTAATTTCTATACCAAAGGCTCAAGCAACATGGACTAGAACAGGCAAGACGGAAAGCAGTGTCCATATCAAATGAAATGTCCTCAGGACAGTCATTTGAAATTATTGAAATTTCAGATTTAGTATACTGTATAAATTTTATGATTTTACACATAAAACTCAAATTTACATCCACATTTATTTCAAAATGGACCCTTAGTTCATTTCAGATAAAATGCATGAATGGATGAATTGATCCCATCTTTCATTTTGGAGACAAATTTGTGCTTCAACTTCGTTAAAAATTACATTTGAAAACTATTCAATTTATGTAATCTATGAACTAACACAAGACAGCACATCAAATTCTCCAGCTTGATGAATTGATGTTATATAGTCTACATACTTATAAAGATGATTCAAATAGTAGAAAAGATGATACATCACAACTGTCCTCTGATTGGACCAACTTTGGATGAAACAGCATGTAGACAAATCCAAGCTTAGGTCATTTCTTGGGCAAACTTTAGAGAAGATCAGAAGAAGCTTACTGTGTGTGCTGGACATGGAATAACATTCGGACTATACATTGTTGCAGGATCAAAATGCCATAACTGGAGCATTTACAAAACTTTCTGCTTGGTGGAGAGGCCTGTCGCAGTGAAACAATCAAGCATAATATGTGATAATCGTAAAATGCATTATTCACCCTTTGGATGAAATGAAAAATAATAGAGAAGTAAAAGGGCTTACTCAAGATCTAGGCAATAGCCGACCATTATACATCTTATCAAGTAATTGCCGTGCATCAGGCCTCCTTAGAAGACCCTTGTTATTTGGTAAACCAGTACCTAAACAAACAGGACATACAAGTTTCCCCCGACCTGTTCATACCAAGAACTAGAAATCATTTCTCACTGAAATTGAAATATCTACAATAGAGCGATGGAAAGGAAAATTCGAGTAAACCAAATGCTCACAAGCATTGTAATGAGACTTAATATATTTAAATCAGAATGAGGATTAAGTACTGGACTTGAGACTCAGGTATTAAATTCCTTTCATATTTCTGGTTGTTCAAGAGACCATGAGATTCTTAATTATGGTTTGTAGAATATGTACGGATCCCTTTAACTTCTTAAAGAATTTCACCAACAAATAAGGAGAATGTTATGATAAAGTATAACTCAAGTGGGCAGTAGACCATCAGAAATCTTAATTCCTATATGGAAATAGTTCACAATTCACAGTGATTCAGGGCAGGAGATGATTAGTTGAATATATTCCTGCAATATAAGCTATACATCTTCAACAGAAATTACCGGCAGCCATTGAAAATTGCACTTTCAGAATCAGCCAAAAGCCAAAAGCACAATAATACTCCTCTCTCTCTCTCTCATTTATTTTTTGGATAATCAAGATATTCTTTTTCTTTTGACATTAATATTCTTATTACAATAATTTTCCCTGGTACCAAATATCAACATATCAAGTCAACCCATCAGTAGTGTCAGTCAGTTTTACCTAATCAACATTCTTTCTACATGGCATATTCTAAAAGTTATATTGCTGGTGTCTCTTAAAGAATTTTTTTACAGTGGAGAAAGAAACCTCAAGTCCTAACTTTTTCTAAGCTTCAGAAGATTTTTAGAGTCCGGAAGGTTACACAATTAAAGAACTCGCATTTGTTTAACAGAATAATGTTTCTATATTACAGCAACATATGCAGCTTACACAGAATGCCCTCGAGGAGGGACACTTCATCATTACAACTTAAAGACAGACGTAGCGCAATGGATCTGAAAATTCAGAACATCACACAGGATGAGACCTTGACCGGATACTGTTATATAGTGGAGTGGCACCAGCTGTATTCAATTTCTTTCAATAAATGATCCATCATCCATGCCACTGAATGCCATTAAATTAAAAGAAAAATTGAAAATTTTTTCATCCAACAGCAATGCATGGGAAAACAAGGAAACAGAATGAATGAGATACCAGCATGCATGTGTTTTCTAGTACTTATATTGAAGTTATTAGCATCATGTATATAAGAGAAAAAAAAAAAAAAAAAAAAAAAAGGTACCATAACAATTAGGGCATTCTGTGAACTCATAAACATCTTTAGCACGCTTTCTGTTGAGAGCTTTCCATTTTCCTGTACCACCACACATATCACCTATATAAAAGTAAATCAACATCTTAAAGACCAGCTTAAAGGACAAATAAAGAAAATGGTATTTTTATTTGATATTTTTGTGCATTTGTAGGAAGTTGGAACTAGCATCCATTGAAGATGAATTGAGAGAATGTGGATTGAGATTATTTAGAAATATCTGACATATACCACCAAATGCATTGGTGTAGAAGGTTGACACATGCAAGTTACAAAAGTGAAAGAAGGTAGACATAGAGTTACATCAATTGAGTGTTGAACAATGCTTTAGCAAAATGAGACCACCTATAAATGTGCCTCTAAGTTGCATAAAATGGAGGAAAGGATTCACATAGCTAAACCAACTAGTTGCATATGGTTTAGGTGACTTGAACTGAATAATTCCAAAATTCTCAAGGGTTGATAATGTTACATTTGGAATTAGGTCTGCAATAATTGGTAAGAGTGTACAAATTTTCCAATGCCGAATGGGAGAATAAAATCCTAACATTGTAGAATGCCAGAAGATGCACATTTGATAAACAGTAAGATATTGCAACTAAAATATAATTTACATGAAAGAAAATAAAAATAATGCTTACAGAGTACAGCTCCACTGCCTAAACAATTCCGGCATACAGCTCTTTCTTTTCCATCTGAAGCAATTGCCTTTGGGATGGAGATGGAGGTTCCACCATTACTAATCAGCACTAAAGTTGAGCATACGCAAGTAATACACCAACGTCTTGATGTTGATGTCTGAGATTCCTGTTATGAAAAATGAAACTTTTATTGGATAGAACATCAACCTTAACATTTCGCTAAAATAACATAGGCATGCATGTTTTTTGTTTCAAAAAGAAGCTAGAACCTGTGCCTATATAGTACTTGGAAGGACTCAGTTCCTTTACCATTCAATAGTAACTCATTTAACAAAAGCCATTTCCTTAGTGTGTTGTTTTATTGAGGGGCATTTGAAATGTCCCGCCAAATTGAATAATCTCATTGAGTTCTAAAAATAATTTCTACTAAAGCACATCATTAAGAATGAGATAATCAAAGAGCAGCAGCCTAGCATGACAGGATAACATCAATCGTATTTCTTTGTATGGAGCAAATTCAGAATCTTGAGGCTTATCCAGGGAAAAAAGAATCTCAGTGTGATATACATGAAAAATCTCTGTCAAATGAAACATTCAAAGAAGGGACATATCTGTGGATGCAATTTGCAATACATAGCCACCAAAGGAGGAGATAATGCTGCTTAAATTAGGGGATGCTGAACACCTTCAGCAGAATAGTATATCAGCTCCTTGCATTCTTGTCTGAGAAAGAAAATAGAATGGACTTCTGTACAGTGTTTTAAAAAGCGGACCGGTGATCGAACCGGTCAGGCCACTGGTTCCCGGTCCGACCGGTTCGGTTCGTCGGTCCGATCGGCTGTTTATTTTTTTTTTTTTTCCTTCTATTTTTATTTTTTTTATGCCAAAACGGCGCCACTTTGGAAGATCTGGTTTTCTACCTGACCGGACCGGACCAATGGCTGGTTCCCAGTCCGGTTTTTAAAACACTGCTTCTGTATATTGTTCAAACAGCTCTTTGAAACTTTGATCAATACCATGTAGAAGTCTCAGTAATTGTCAGTATGTCATAAGAGCGTACAAGATACCTAATTTACTTCCAAAACAAAACTCTTCCAAAACAAAACACTTAGTCCAATTGGGGCACAAAAAAGCATGCTAGTGGCTGCAAGATTACCACACTGAGAATGAGTTGAAGGTTCAAGAACCATGTTAATTCCTTTAAAACTTATGACAACCACCTCCTAGTGGGGTATACAAAGTTAACATTAATGCAGCTTGTTCAGCTTTCAAGACTGAGGAATGAATTATTATTACCCAAGATCAGACCAGATTAACCATTTTAGAGCTGCATCAAATGGTTCAGATATCTGCTGAAGTAGCAGAAGCCGTGGCTATGAGGTATGGATCACGGATAGTTTTTTGACAGTCTATTGGTGACAGCAGGGGGCCAAAGGGACAGTACCATACTATCCTCAGTATGCTAGGTTAGGACCTTCATTATGCTTCAAGGTTGTTCAAACTTTCCATTGTATACATAGTGAGAACAAAAACAGAGTGCACATTCTTTAGCTAAGCTAGCTCAATAACCGAAATGGGATATGCATGGTCAAAAGAGGCTTTCAATGATATAGAGGACCTAGTTGCTTTCGACTTGATTCCTTGTAGGAAAGAAGTTCCAATTTTCCAATATTATGTCTAATGCTAAAGATGGAGGCACATATAGGAAAAAATGTTTTAGCAGTATACCCTTATACACGTAATGTAATAGTAATATAACTGTTGTGCTAAAATGAATAAAATATATAAAATTAAACACCAAATATCCCTCCTCACACCTTCCACTCCATGTTTCCTTTAATACGGGAGAATACCACATGGAAAATTCCTCCACATTTCTACCCCTTCAAAAAGAAAAATTAATTTCACACAGCATTTTGACATTTTCCCTTCTCCCAAGTGGCATAAATGAATATGAATAAACTTCCTTTTCTAGAATACACTAGAGTATGGCAAAGTAATCACAGAAACAAACTTGACAAATTCAATAACCATGCAGCACACATGGGTATTGATATTTATCAAACATAGGCACAACAATAAAGCATTTCAAAGCAAGAAAGTGAATAATCCTTGGCCACTCACTCAAAAATAAAATAGAAAGCCAGAATACACAAAATCTTCACCTTGCTTGACTCCAATGAATTGCAACTCTCATCCTCCAAACTTGATTTCACTCGAATCCCAACTGACTTGGAGTTAAACGCTATAAATTGGAAACAAAAAGATCAATTTTCTACGCACTGGGAGGCTTAAAAAAAAGTAAAATTATGACCATAAACATAGAAGCCTATCTGGGTATTCCAGAGAAATTCAAGAAATGCAAATTATTTTTGCTCTTTATCTTAAGACAGACATAAAAGCCTATCTGGGTAATCCTTGGAAAATTCAAGAAATTTAAATTGTTTTTAGTTCAAGATTCATACTAAAAAGCAACTAAAGGTACATAGGGAGAGAGAGAGAGGGCTCACAGTGAGAAGGAGAGGTTCTATAAGATAAAAAGAGGCGTTGTGGTATGGCGAAGATATGACAAGTAGAGGAAGCCATTCTCACTCTCTTGTGGAGGGAGATGATCAGATAATTTTACCTTTAATAAATGAGGAAATTACATCGTATACCTTTTTTTTTTTGCAAATTACTATTTCATCCTTCAAATTTGACCTAATTAACTAATTAGTCCATTCTTTTTGAGAAACTAATTCATTGATCCTTATATTTTGATTCCGTTAATAAATTAAGTCATTCTGTCTAATTTTCAATGAATTTACCGTTAGTCAATCATTGAATCAATTTTTAATTAAATTATAATGTAAATTTATACCCATAATACTCTCAACTCGCCCTCTCTCTATGTCCCTCGACCACTCTAATCTTCACCTCTCTTTACAACATTTTTACCGACCTTCTCTTCGACGTCTCCATGCCGGTCCAGCTCATGAAGTCAATCGCTGTTGTTGTTGTATCTGAGCTCCCTCGTCTCACCACAGCCCAGATCGCCATAGTCGGAGCTTGCTGCTACCGATTGGTGAGACAAGATTTGGTCGCTAGTTTCCGTAGAGCTCGTCGGAGTCGTGGACAAGTGTGGGTTCGTTGGATTGGCATCAATTTTGCTAGGTGGTGGAGGAAAAGCTCATATGCTTATAAATGGAGGAAAACACGAGTCTGGTAGCTTGTTGCTGCCGATCGGTGAGGCAAGCTTTGGCTGTTGGTTTGAATGGAGCTCGCCGGAGTCGTGGTCAAGCATAGCCAAATCAGTGAGCTCCTCCACGTTTGCTGGTCAGATTCAATATTTCGACGACAAGATAATGTCAAAGGATGAGGGCCTTATTGGGTTTCAAGGACTTGGCCATCCTCGATTCTAGCTGAGGTGAGCGGCGTTGTTGGTTCTATTTCCTCGATTTTCAAATTTTTTTTTTACAATTTTCCTTGATTCTAGTTTTTTTTTTTCAATTTTCTCTCTGTGATTGTTTGTGTGAAAATTGCTCATGGTTGGTCTTGCACCAGTGGCGCTGTGGCAGTCTGCTCCACCGTCGATCGTTGTTGTTTTTTTTTTTCTTGTTTTCTTTGTTGTGATTTGGATTAATGTGTAGTTAGTTATTAAGATTAATTTATCATATGCATATGTTAGTCAATTATTGCTTTTTGAAAAATCAGAGATTGCTATGAGGATTCACAGCTCCTCTCTAGAAATCATTCACTTGTGATTGTTTTTGTGATTTTGATTGGTTAAAATTGATGGGTTTTTGGGTTCAGATTTAAATGATAATCATGAATTTTTTGTTAGGTTAGTGGTGCTGGTAGATATGATAAATTAAGAATAAAATGAGGGGTATTTTAGTCTTTTTCACCTGTAATTAACGGTGAAATTGGATGGAATGACTAAAGTATTGACGGAATTAAAGTACAGGGACTAACGAGTTAGTTTCTCAAAAAGTAAGGGCTAGTTAGTTAATTAGGTCAAACCTGAAGGACTAAATAGTAATTTGCCTTTTTTTAAAATATTTTTTTTAGATAATTTATGATTTAGTCCCTAAAGTTTAGTTAAATTAATGACTTCACCTCTATATTTTAAAAAAAATTACTTCTTAATCCCTAAAATTTTATTCCGTTACACTAAATAGTTCATCTGATACTTTTTCTATTAAAATTCTATGAAAAGTCTAAAATACCCTTTATTTGCAATTAAAATTTCTATTTTAATCATCTCTCTCTACAACTAAACTCAAAAACCATAACTTAAATCAATCAACAAATTAATCAAAATCGAACATTAAACCAAAAGTACAGCTTCCTTCATCGTTTAAACAACGAATCAAATTCCCAATCTTGAACTAATCTACAAGAAAATAATCAAAATGAATCATTCCCACCATATTTCAGTTCTAATGTACTCTTCAAAGAAATGAATCAACCTATACTAGTAATCAAAGCAGTATCTAACCAATAAAATATCCATTAAAAATCAAGCTATGAATTAATACACTTACTGAATTAGGAAGAAAAATACAAGCCCATCCAACATTAGCACATACAAAAACCATAAAATCAAGGTTCAAAAAGGAGAAAAATATAAAAGAATTAAAATTTAATCTGCCAGAGAGAACAAAGAAATCGATTTTGATTACTGAAAGCTGAGATTAATTGGACTTCTCAAAAACCCTTCAACAGTAACCCAATACCCATCAATCTCGAATCATCCTGTAACCAATTCCAATTCTAATCGCTCTAAAAGGAAAAAGAAGTAGAAATCGCAAACACAATCCAAGGAGAATCAAAATCAAGGCCACATAAAATGGAAAACTGAAGCTCAACAACAAATCTATTCCTCTAAACTCGTTCAAGCCTTGAGTCAAGTCTGACTCAGCCCTTCTTCTCCTTCGGCTCCTCGCCAAGGCCAAGCCATTAGAGAAGCCACTAATAGAGCCCTTGCCATCGCTGCAAAGGGGAGAATAGAGTAGTGGCTATTGCCTCACCTAGAACAGGGAGTAGAAGCAACCGAGCCACCATCGAAAAGAACCAGCAGTCATCCAACGGAGAAATTAAAAGCAACCCAGCGCCAATAGGTGGCCACGTGATGGGCTAGCTTCGATGAAGTTCGTGAGGGCTTTGGCGACTATTGCTGGTGTGTTTGTTGATCAAAGATGCCGATCTTGGCAGAGGAGTATGCGGATGATGATTGTTTGGCTAGTTTTGTTCTATTTGCTGCTTTTCGTGTCACACCCCACTTTAAGAGATGTGATGATCTTAGGGCATGGGTAGGCATAAGGCCACTAACCATCCGTAGAACCCATCAACTATACTATCACGACCCAACTTTTTGAGTCGCAACGGTCCTAGGGCATGGATAAGCTTAAGGCTACCAACCACTCGTAGAACCCTTACTTACCATCAATCCAATATGGTATCAAGAAAACTTACAAAAAAATAGTCAACAAAACATCATAAATTGGATAACATAACATCTATAATCTTTAACATTCTCCCAAGATCACAACCTGCACAAAAGACACTTCCAATCTCCATCACATATCTTCACTACAATCAATGACTCATAGTTCTTCTCATGCTCATATTAATTAACCATACACATATACATTCAATACTCATCATATATTTAGAATCATTGTTATTGACATAATTAACACATCACTCACGTCTCTAACTCTTATTGCATAATCATATCATATTATCCAATCACTACCATGGAGCTCTAGATTTGAACATTTAGAAATATATATACAATAGCAAAACAATTATTACTTTGAAACCAAATCCTCAAAAGATGAAGAGAATTGCAACATCCCAAGCATCCCTAGGTCGCCAGAGATTTGGAGATAATTTGGAACTAAGTTAGAGGGAGAAATTGAGGAAAAAAATATAAGGAAAAGGTTCAAAACCCTAAATCAAGCTTGAGTTTGGACACTGATATGTTAGGCGTGGAACCGACAGATTTCGACTCCGTAATTTTTCATCGATATTGATTCAAGGGAGATTTATGAAAATATTATTAAATAAGATATTAGAACTCTAAAGATGGTATTAAAATATTAATAGACAGTAATAACATAGTTTAGAACAAAAACAGGTGGATGATAGGAAGTTAAATACCAAAGGCCTAAAAGGGATATGAGTTCGGAAATTGAGGTTCTTAGAGTGGATTGGTAAATTTTGACCTCGGAATGGATTTTTATATTTTATTTGGATAATTTAGGACAACATAAGGATATTAGAAGTGATGAAATCCAAAATTGAAGTTGGAGTTTAGTATAGAAAATACATAAGCAAAATCGTACGCTACGCGCGTAACTAATGAATTTCAGTTTTTTAGAATTTTTCAAAAATTTTAATTCAAGTAAAAGTATTAAGAAATTAACTAAAAATAATACTATACTTCTAAATTAAATATTAAAAATAATTGGAATGAAAATTAGAAAGTGTAGTAAGTTGTAGGTAAAAAGGGCAAAAGTGTAATTTTCTTTTAAAAGATAATTATTATTTTTGACTAAGGTAAAAAAAAAATAAAAAATAAAAAATATATAACATAAATAGGTGTCAAGGGGCCAACCAAGGGAGAGTGATCAAGGGTGAGGAAAGTGCCAAAGTTTCATGTATGAAAAATAAATCAAAAAGAAAAGAAAAATATAAAATGGGTAAAGATGAAAGATAAGGTTCAGTATTTTCATTTCATAAAATTTTAGCTAAGGAAAGGAAGAGATAAAGGAGGATATAACAAAGAAAAGAAGAAGAATAAGAAGAAGAGGATTTTTAAGATAAGAGTATGAATTAATTTAGTTCTTTCCATCTATGTATACATGTATGTTGTGTGATGATGTTGATTATGATATGGTGTTGATTGTGTGGTTATGTTGATTAAATTAGGGGTGGAGAAATAAGATTTTGAAGTTTAAAAAAGATGAATTGATAAGGTAAAAAGACCTAACTAAGGTAGTTTTGGTGGAAAGAAGTAAGAAACTAAAGGAGACAGATTTAGGGTTTGGAAAGTCCTGGAATTTGAGGGGGAAAATTGAATCACTTGGAGTACAAATTTGAAGAAATTAAAAACATAAAAATTTTATCTTGATGTCTGTAGTTTGTTTCTCTAGAAGGAAGTTTAAGCTAATTCTTGTTACTTTTGAAGATATGGGAAGGAAAAAAAACTGCATCCTGCAGACCTACCCTGAGAGTTCAGAAATTTTGAGGCCCATTTCGAGTATCTTAGGGTAGGAATTTAAAGATAACTAAAACATAATAAATGGATCTTGATATGTCTTTTAGATTATGTAAAAATTTCTGAGAAAAATCCCAAGTATATTGGGAGATATATGAAAAGTTCTAAGCAGTGACAGGGTAACTGGATAGACAAAATTTCTGATATTAACCTTTAGGTTGGACGACCTTGGAGGCAGAATCAAGTTGAGCTCAAAAATAATTAAATGTACCCTTATGAGTCTAATTTCATTGAAAAAAAATAATAATATCAAATGGAGTTTTGTAGCTTGAGTTATAGCCAAAAGAGTGTACTGAACTCCTGTGAAACCTAGGATCCAGAATCTAGGAGAATTTAGAAAATAACTTTTGGAGAATTAAACTTAGAAAGTGATGGAGGGGAAATGTGTTAGGGGTGACCATATTTGGAATTGAATGAATTAGAGTATAAATTAGCATCAAAATTACAAATATGAACTAATCTTCTAAGTTAATAATTAAATAAACGTAATTATGTAAAATTAATTTTTATGTAAATATTTTGTAATTTGTAGAAGGAGAAGAGGAATTCCAAGAAGGAGAATTTGGTGACAAAGAAATTGAGGAAGAGTATCAATATTTTGGAGTTTAACTAGAAAAGTGAGTATATATTAAATTTTCCGACACATACCCATTTCACTTTATATATGTAAATTGTACTTGACCATGTGACTTTGAATTTGATAATTCATCTTTGTAACTTCAAACCTTATTTGATTCTCTATATATGAAATGCTCTATTTGACTTGAACCCTGACTTAAGCCAAAAAGCAAAAATTCCCTTCTTTCGGTGTGGGAATCACCGAACTCTGTGCACAGTGACTTGTACCTTACTAGGAGGTATTTGAATGTCCTAACCACAAGGTCTAGCTAACCTTGTGTTATAATTTGTCATTGAAAATATGTGGTTCCGCAGTACTATATTGGGAATGTGAATAAAGTTTACATTAGATTGGTAATAATTTCTGCTAAACCCTCAATTGTATTGAACTGGAAATTCGTTAATTGTTTATTGTGATAACCCATTGAGCCAATGATTATATTCATGCATCCAAATTATTGTGCCCGGTTATTTATTATATATTCACTGAGATTTGAATCTCACCCATTTTCCCTTATTTTTTTTCAGGTTAGTGAATTCTCAACGTAAGTATCCTATTTCACTTGCCGCTGGAGGTTTTAGATAATATTTTGCACTAGTTATGTAAATATAATACAAAAGTGTATAATTGGAATTTGTAAATGTGATTATACATGATGACGTACAACGGTATTATCTAGTGACTCCATGGTACATAATCTAACATAAGTGTGATATGGTATATGAATATAAATGGATGAATGGAATATAATAAATTCAAACTAATAATGTGTAATGGTGATTGTGAGCTAGCTTGTGCCTTAAATAGAGTTGAGGATATAAGGTGGTAATATTGTGAGTGTTCTATTTTTCTTGCAGGTTTGATCTTGGGGAAATGTGAATGTGTTGTATGCCGCCAGAGTTACATTGGTATTCTAAAAAGAGTTGGGTTCTATGGGTTTTCAGTGGCATATACCTACCCATGTCCTAGGACCGTCCATCCCAAAAGTGGGATGTGACAAAGTGGTATCAGAGCTTAAATATTTTACATAAATGTAACTAGTAGTCTTAAGAAGTACCATGGAGTTTAGGGTCCTTCTTTTCATTTTGTCTATCATTAGGATTAAATCTGCGAAGTTAGTATAAAATTTGATATTCCTGTGTATATATGGATCATATATGTATTAAATTATTTGTAATTAATATGTTAATGGTTTGTGTGGATGTCGACATCATCAGATAGGGAGACTCACCTGGATGATCAGGTTTTCGAGGCAGCTTCACGTAATGTAGAGTATCCATCGGAAGAGGATCTAGAGGAGGATCCTAATCTACTAGTGGATATAGACCATAGGATGAGAGTGTTAGCACTTGAGGCTCAAGTCACTGTCTTGGAGGAGAGACTTCGAGATCTTCTGAGCATTTAGAAGCTTAAGGTTTAGACGAACTACCAGGAAGAGCGTGCCTATACTTGGTGTTCGCTGACTAGTTAGGGAGTATCCGAGGCACGTGTGCACGGTGTGCGATAGCACGGGACACTCGAATAGAGATTGCCCTATTAGACTAATGGCTCTTGCTTTGGACGAGCGGTCCACAACTAGGGTGGTACCGAGGGGTCCTTTTGAGTTAGGAGGAAATTAGTGGTGGGCGAGTTAAAAAAAAAAAAAAAAAAAAGAGAAGAGAGAAAGAAAACTAGTGTAGATATGTATTATACATGAAATATGTAAAAAGAGAAGAGTAGTATCTAAGAGTAGTTTCTATAAGATAAAGAATAAAAAAGAAATGTAAAAAAAAATAGTTAGATTGTAAAAAGTAACTGGGAATGTACTGATGAATTATGTACAAAATTATATGAATATTAATAGAATGTGAAAAGTTTATGTATTTAATGCTTTTAATATATTTATTTAAGTTGCCATTTATTATATATGCAGCTTTAGTATATTTATTTAATGCTTTTAGTATATTTATTTAAGTTGCCATTTATTATATATGCAGCTTCTGGAGTTGATTATTAAAAATAGATAGGTACTAAGATGAATTTTGTTATATGATAATAGAGTATTACCCAGAAGGGAAATAGAGCCCATATTTAGCCAGGAGGCAACGGATGAGGCTTCTATTGCCCGATTTCATCAAGGAGAGTCAAGTGATGAACCCCCGCGTGTATAGCGAAAGGGGGGGAGGGGGGATAAAGGAGAAAGACCAGGAAATTCCTCCTGTGGATAATGCGGTATTACTAGAGGAGATACGAGCGAAGCGACAAGAGCTCGATGAGGTAAGACATGCTCGACAACCACAACCTGAAGTAATCCCTTCGGCACCAATACCTGTACCTATATCGGTGCCACAGCCAGTCAATGCCCTAGTACCTCGACATGTGGCTCGCAGAATAAGAGTAGAAATAATTAGGATAAGTTGCGATATAAATGATAAGATTTTTTAAGTTAGTTGTAAGTAAGTATGATAAGATAATATATAAATGGATACTATGTGGTAAGTGAAATAGAAAAAAAATTAATTGAAAAATTGAATTTATAGGTATAAAAGTATATGGATATATATAAATGAGTATAGTTAAAAGGAAGCTATATGAAAATGGAAGATGTAAAACAAAAGGGGAATAGGAATTGTGAAATACCGATGAGTAGTATTTTAGAAATAAGGAGATAAATTATATTGATGGAATATTATGTGTTAGCAATTGAAATGTACATAGTATTGATATGTTCATGATGAAATGATATTTTATAGTCTTGATATCATTAAAAAAAATTATATAATGAAGTCATTAGGATAATAGTATGATAACAAAGTTAATGATATGAGTATTGATTTGAAATATCAATTGAATATGAATCATGGAATATCAATATCTATACGGTTACTGATAAACTGATGTTTGATGTATGAGAAAGGATTGAAGTAAGAGAAAGGATTGAAGTAAGATATGATTATATAGAGACTGTAGTTATGGAATTAATCAATTGAGGATTATTAGGGATTAAAACATTATTTCTTATACAACAATATTCAAGGATAATTAGTGAGATAAGAAATTATTATTTAATATTTAATATTTGATGTCAATGCTAATGAGTATATGAGAAAGATATGATTTCATGATTATAGTTGATTCGAGGTGCCATTAGAGGTTAAAAAATATATATATATTGAAGTTTATACTGTTAAAGGATTATTATTTAAGAATGAAAATATTGTGTAATGACATATGATTACTTGGATATATATAAATAGCTAAGAGAAGTAACAATAGTAAAAAAAAAAATTTAATGAATAAGTAATAAGTAAAGATAGAAACATGATCATGTATAAGAATTCAACGAAATATTAGAAATTAGAAAACAAAGGAATAAGTGTTTGATAATAATGTGACATATATCATCTTATATAGGTTAAGTATGATCATAAAGTGAAATTTATGTGAGACTTGATATGAATGATTATGAGAATTGAAAAATAGACTTTAGGCACAAAATGTTTACTTCGAAAGTAATAAGCAATATATAAATAGTCAATGCAAACAAAACAATAAGGATTAATTGGAGATGAGTATGTGCAATTGATAGAGAATATGTTGGTGATATATATATGGACATGTATAAAATGGTATTAAGTGTACATATAAATGAGTATAGAACGAATACATACGAGCAATTATAAAGGAGTGTATTATTTGATGTTCATGATAAAGGGATCTTTTGTTTTATTGAGATGATTAATATAAAAGATATGAAGAAAATTTTAAGAAAAGTAATAAGATTATACTTTGGAGTTATTAAAATGATAAGTATGATAATAGAATTAATAATAAGGGTACTGCTTTGAAATTTCATGAGTTAATAATGTGCATATGATTAACTAGTAATGTAATGCATGTGATAGTTT
>CATKHJ010077024.1:0-12725 GCA_949750685.1 Vernicia montana | reverse complement strand
GTGCACATGGTAAAGAAGGCCCGACGGATAGGGATAGTGTATCCGCCCTAGTTAGGAAGGGGGTCCTAGCCGAAGAACCTGATCAGTTTTCCGCTTGAATTGTTGTGATGAGTGTGTGAAGCTTATAGCCGACACTCGATCTATATGTGAATGGGAACATACCGTTCTCGAGTATATGATTTCTGCTAAACCAAAATAAAGTAAATATGCTAAATTGCTTATGCATTGGATTTGTTCATCTCTTCCATGAATGAATCCCATTGTGATATCTTTGATTACCTAATTGCATATATTGCCTAAAAAGCCTTGAAGCTATTCTAATTGCATATTCTCTATTGTACCTAGCCGGCATATCTTATTGAACTATTATGTATTCACTGAGATTTATATCTCACCCCATAGTGGTTTATTTTTTTTTTCAGGTGCAATAGAGGTTGAGACGAGGTAAAACTCAAGCTTCATCTTCTTGCTTGGGGGTTACTCTGTCTATGTTTTTATTTTGTCATTTTGATTATATCATAATGAATATGCATCTCCAAGAGTCAAGTCTAGAGTTCCATGGTCATTGTGATATTGTATATAATGGTTAAATATTGTATATTCATTTGGGAATGTAATATTGGATATATTATCATACTTGAGATAAGGTGGATTATATTGTAAATCGTATTGCGATAATGGAATACATTTAATGAATGGATGATTTGGATTTGTTATAGTAATGTGTTTGGGGTTCTGATCTGGGAATTGTTTATGCATGATTGGTTATAGTATAGTATTGGGTTCTACGGATTTTCGGTGGCCTTACGCCTACCCATGCCCTAGGACCATCACGGCTCGGAAGTCGGGTCGTGACATTCAGTAAAATGACCAATTTGCCCTTTTATGGTATATGCTACCATACTCATTAACCGATATATATATTCAATCATATTCAATTTAATTAAAATCATATCAACATATGTACACATGAATGTAATAATCAATATAAATAAAATTAAAAATTTGTTTAAGCACGATTAACTATTTTGAGGACCACGCTTGGCTCTATCGGTCCAATTATTTCTATGCCGTCATGACTATTATTTACGGATTGCATGTGCATGGGGTATTACAAATAGCTACTATGAAACACAATGACCATAGAGCTCTAGACTTAACTCTTCAAGATACAATTACATTAAGATTCTGAAATCAAACAACCTTATGCAGCAGAGGAAACCCCTAAGCGGAGAAAGGAAGCTTGAGAATTTGCCTTGCTTAACCTTCAGTATACCTGAAAAATATAAACCACTAAAGGGATGAGACAAACTCAGTGAGAATTTAATATTTTAATATAACATGCTGGCGGGAAATATATATAATACAATAATAGAAGTTTAATATCAATTGGATATCAATGAAAGATTATCTTTTCGGTACTCAATAAAGGATGTAAATAGTACAACGAGATTCAATGATATTTGATAAAAATGAAGGAATTATAATTAATGGTTAATCATTTATTATCA
Organism: Vernicia montana; assembly: GCA_949750685.1. Lineage (NCBI taxonomy): Eukaryota > Viridiplantae > Streptophyta > Magnoliopsida > Malpighiales > Euphorbiaceae > Vernicia > Vernicia montana. The sequence continues at coordinate 11,214 of CATKHJ010077024.1, read as the reverse complement.
CTTTAGCATAAATTAGAAAATTTGGAAGCGGAATGCCTCTCACTTATAAATAAATAGAGTGGCGGCTAATGTCTTGCTTACTCATACTGATCACATGAGTGCAAGACTAATCAAGTCTCACGGCTATAACCACCTCTCCTAGCTAAGGCGGATACACTATCCCTATCTGACGAGCCTTCTTACCATGTGCACATGACTGACGTATTACTCCACATCAGCAGGGGAATTCTGCTTTAAATTAGGTTACCAATATCGAGGTATATCAATAATCATTAATGAAAGTTCATAATATATGAACAATAAATCATATGCTTATTTGATATAGTATCAATGGAGTTTTACAATTTTAGTAATGGTTTCAAATGAACTTTAGAGTGTTCAATTGAATTAGTAGTACAACAATTAGGCCAAAGGCCATCAAGTATAGTCTTAGAACAAGGATTTGAAATGAAATTGATTGTGCAAGATTTACATTAAGGATTGCTAGGACTTTCAATAATATATATATATATATATATATATATATATATATATATATATATATATATATATATATATATATATTAATTGAATGATAATTCAAGGACAAATGCCCATACCATATTAAAATATTACATACTCACCTTTACTCCTTAACTCTTAGCACAAGCTCTTAACACAACAGAAGTGGTGCTCCTTAGTCTCCAGAACACTTTCCTTATCTTTTCCTTTAGGTTCTACAATGAACCATACCATTTAAGTGATTCAATTGAGTATGATTAAACACTTTGTCAACTTGACTATTCTAATCCTAACTCTAATACTACTAAGTCTACATCTAAAACATACAAATTTTATAATATCAATTCAAGTCATCACACATATCATATATATATACACATATTACAATTTAAGGTATATCCATGTTCAATATCATGTAATGGCCGAATGGCCAAGGGTGTATACCCTCAATTCACATTATTCACTTGATCATTTCAATACCATTTCACATAAGTCATTCCATGGGAGGATTACATATATAATCATTATCAATTAATACATCACAATTTCTACATTCCAAGATGGCCAAGTAAGTGAATGGTAAAACCTTAACCAAGTTAAATAAATTCACATCATGGCAATTCAATTACTCAATTAATTCTCAAGTTAAATTCACATTTAATAAATATAAATAATTCAATATCCATCATTCTCGTTAATCATCATTCATTGCTTATAACGTATAGGATTGTGAACCCTTAATTTTGCACTATCTGGCATACAACCAAACCCTAGAGGCATCTAGGTTCAGTAAACAAACCTCCGAAAGCTAAAATCACCAAAGATCGCTAAAATCCTAAAAGCTAAGAATCCGAGCCTCGAGACCCGGGACCCATCCCTCAAGCCTCTGAACCATCCTTAGATCATCTGGGATTGAATACAAAGCACAACGCAACTGGAATCTCAAAAAATGAAGTTGAAACAAGTAAAAACGGCGAAAATAGACGAAACCGGGCGTCAAAAGCCAATCAGTGACCGCACAAGCCACCATGATGACTGTACAAGGCTTGTGCGGAACCGTACAACCCTGTGCGGTCCAAAATTGGCCATGTGCGGTCATTACATCCCTTGTGCGGTCATCATGTCTTCTGTGCGGTCACCATTTGCCTCTGTGCGGTTACAAAATGCCCATGTGCGGTTTTGCACTCCAATTTCATTTTTCCCATATTGGAAAATGTGAAAATCCTCCCTAGCCTATCTTCCTATATAAAGGAGACCCCCCGCCCCCCCCCCCCCCCCCCCCAGCTCATTTTCCATCATGGAATTTGCTTGATCAACCCTCTGATCTCAAAGCAAACAGTCTTTAAGTTTGGTCCAAAAGGAACGAACATTTTAGTTTTAAAGTTTCTTTTTCTTTTATTTCTTGCTTTGCTATTGCTCATTGCTTTGCAAAGCGAGAATTGGGTTGCGACTTCCCGAGCTGACCTATCAAGTCAAAAGTTTTTTGCCATCCGAGGCAAGCTTCCCTCCGTCCGAGGCAAGCTTCCCGCCGTTCGAAGTAAGTCGCCGCCTGCCGTCCAAGGCAAGTCTGCCGCCAACCAAGACAAGTTTGCTCCATCCTAAGGTATTTATTTTCTTTCTTTTTCTTTTATTTGTTTATTTATCATCTTGTTTTTGTTTTGTTTCCTTTGGTTTTATTTTCTTTTTTATTCTTTATATTGCTTTGTTTGCCTTTGTGTTATTTCCCTTAAGATTTCTTTGCATGTCCCCTTCTCTTTCATCCCTTTCTTTTAATTAATTCTTTTATTTTACATATTTTATTATTTTCCCTTTTTCTTTGTATACTCCCTTTCTTCTTTCAATCCCTTTCTTTTCTTTAGTTAATCACTTTAGAAATGTATGTTAATTAGAACCTAATTTAATTAACTTGATAATCAACTTACATTTGTTTGTTAATTAGAATATGATATAATTAACAACTTGTTAAACAATTTTGTTTGTTTAATCAATTAATCAACCCACCTTTTAATCAATCAATCTGAAACATGATAAAAGGTTAAGACTAAATAAACCCCCCTTCGCAAGAAGGACGAACTACGTGGATTTTGATTCCCATTCGAAGGGATACATAAGCATGCTTGTTCCAAGCATCAAATCCAATTAAAATAATCTTTCTTCCTCTTTCACCTTCTTCACATAGCATCACATCCCTCCTTTCGAGATGTGATGGTCCTATGGTATAGAGAGACGTAAGGTCACCTAAGTCCGTATAACCCCTTATGACACTACGCTCACTCACACATGGCAGTAACGTTCCTAAGATTGTAGCAAAAAGTCCATAATCGATCATATCATGTATACTATCCATTTTTCATACATTTTTAGCAATTACTCATATGTGGTCCGTTGATTGATTTTAAGTTACATTTTATGAAAGCGTGCATACACTAATTGGATACTCAAAATATACCTTACATATACTAAAAGGATACCTATAAATAACATCCAAGTATTATCTTCCAAATAAACAATAATAATAAAATTACCCGTGGAGCTCTAATGATAGTACGTTTATTACAAGTCATTAAGATGGACGATCCACAATGCGGCAGAGTAATCTCCCAAGTGATGGAAGAGTAGCTTGAGAGTGTTACCTTGCAGGTACCTCTAAGTCTCCTGAAAAACACAAATAACTACGGGGTGAGATAAATCTTAGTGAGAACACGATATACTAATATAATATGCCGGTGGATACAAATGCAATATAAAATGAAATCTCATGATATAGAGTATCTCATGATACAAGGTATTTCATTTATAAATTTAGCAGAAACTAATAGATCGGAAGCGGTATGCTTCCCTCATAGTAATCAGAGTAGTGGCTAATGCCTTACTTACTCTTATCACATAATATCACGTAAGACTGATCAGGTCTCAATACTAGGACCTCAAACTTTCACTAGCTAAAGTCAAGATACGCTCACCCTATCCGCAGGCTTTTTACTGTGTGCACAGGTCTAATGTATAACCCCACATCAACTGGGGATTTCTGCTTTCTCATATTCACATGTATACAATATATATATATGTGTGTGTGTGTGTGTGTGTGTGTGTGCATCTCATAATAATTAACATTATGGCATGTATGAAAATAATTATGCCTCAATGATCCGATTGGATTTCAATAGTGGCCTCATACGATAATTGAATAATATGGCATATATGAAAGATATTATGCCTCAAGAGTTTGATAGAATCTCAATGATGATTTCATACGATGATTGAACAATATGGCATATATGAAAGAAATATGCCTTAATAACCAATTTAGGTTTCAATAATAATCTTAAGTAACAGTTGAGATATCAATGATTTCAATATAGGTATGCAATTTAGAAATAAGCCAAAGGCCTTCAATTGGCAATCCTAGTGTGGCAAAGAGATAGCAATTTGGATATGAATATGCAATAGGAACAATTGCTAGGATTTCAATAAAACTCATATAGTTGTCACATGACACAAGTATGGATGCCTATATTACATTAGCATATCATGAACTCACCTCATCGCCTTAGCTCCTAACACTTAACACAAGCAATAGTGATGATCCTTGTCTTCATGATCACTTCCATTTTCTTTATTCTCTACACGTAATCATCATACCATACACATTACTCTTTGTATCAAACTCAAGTAATAAACCTAACCTTAGCCTAGTCCTAGGTCTAACATTAGCATACTATCCAAGGCTACGCAACTATCAATCAAACAATACTCATATCAAGTCATACCATTAAAGTTGACTTATTCACATACTCATCATCAATTGTGGAGTACTAAGGCTCACACACTTATTATGGCCGAATGGCCTAAGGTAAGCAACCTTCTCATATGATACAAGTTATGCACAATCACACACTACACACGTCGTTCATATACATATACAAGTTCAATTAGCTAGTCACATTAAATTATAGCACTCAGGCTATCAAGCCCTATCATGGCCGATTGACCTTTGTGTCCTAAGCCTTCATGCATTTGCTCAATTATACCAATTGGCACATCATACAACACTTATACATTCAATTGAACTTAATCATGTCATCAATTGAAATTAAAGACTTCAATTCTAGAAATCCCTAATTGGCATAATGCCCAAATTGGAGAAAAACATCAATTCATCAATCAAACCTCAAATTGACTTTAGAATCATCAAATTGATATACATATAAGTACATTTAAGCATTCAATTCAAATTAATCACATTTGGTACAAGAAACCCTAATTGGCATAATGCCCAAATTGGGAAAAATTATCAATTATGCAATCAACCTTCCAATTGAGCATCAAATCATTTAATTCAAGTACATAGGAGCTCATTGGAACATGCAATTGAAATTATACAACTTTGGTTCAAAAACCCTAGTTTGGCCATATTTTATAAATTGGGGAAAAATGTCCGTTCATCAATCAATCTTCTAATCGAGCATCAATACATTCAATTCAAGTATAAGGAAGCTCATTGGAACATAGAATCAAAATTAACCATTAAGGGTTGAAAAACCCTAAGTTGGCATAATAGGGGATTTTGGGGAAAACCTTCAATTGGTCATCAATTGACCAAATTGATGTCCATTCATCAATCAATCTTCTAATCGAGCATCAATACATTCAATTCAAGTATAAGGAAGCTCATTGGAACATAGAATCAAAATTAACCATTAAGGGTTGAAAAACCCTAAGTTGGCATAATAGGGGATTTTGGAGAAAACCTTCAATTGGTCATCAATTGACCAAATTGAATCTCAATTCATAAAATTAAATTATCTAATTGCATAATTACATAATCAATTTGAATAATCAAACATGGTATCACAAAGTCATACTTGGTCAAAATCTCTAAGTTGGGGAAAATTGGGGAAATTATTAATTTCACTTCAATTACTCAAATTGGTTATCAATACATGTAATTGAATTATCCAATTGCATACTTAGGCAATCAATTTAAATTATCACTTACTATATCATATTTTCACATTTGGCATAATCACTGAAATTGGGGAAAACCCTAATTCATCCTTCTAACTCAAAATTAATCATGTAATCATTCAATTAACTTCCAATTAAACATAAATCAAGAGCCAATTGAAAGAAATCAACAATCCAAGGCAAAACCCTTGGTAGGCCGAAAATGAAGAATTAGGAAAAATCCCTCACATGCTCATCAATCAACAAATTGATACTCAAATCATTCAATTGGTATGCCAAGCAACACATTTATGCATATATCATGAATTATGGGCCATAGGTTTGAAAACCCACTCTTGGCCGAACCCTAAGGAAGAAAAAGAAGAAGAAATCAAACAATGAGGAAAGTGGTTCATGAATCAACCTTAGTGTGAAGAGAGAGTGAGGTTTTGTGAGGACTTTACTTAGAATCACTTCCTTCCCAAAGATTCCATAGAGGTCGAACCATATACATGAGAAAGAGAAAGAAATTTTCAACATGTGAGGAAAAGGATTCCATAAATATTCATGGAATAAAAATTGGAGAAGGTTTCATGAAAGTCTTACCCATGAATTCTTCCTCCTTCAAAGACTTCAATGGTGGCCGAACCTTGAAGAGCAAATGGAGAAGAAGGTGTTCTTCTTTGTGCTTTGAATGGTCAAGAAGAAAAGAAGATGGAGGAGAAAAAGATGAATTTATAGTCTTAAGGGTTTGGAAGGGTTTTGCTTGAGAAAATACCATAATACCCTTAATGAAAAAGGGTAAGAATATTCTAGAGTAAGGTTAGATGGTCATTTCACCACTACCAACTCTTTGGGTAAATAGCTTTTGACCAAATTTGAAGAATAAGTCAATTTCCTCAAATGGTAGTGGATGGTGACTTTTTCCCAATTTGAAAAGGCAAAAATGCAAAGTTAAAGTAACTCTTCCTTTTCCCTAAATGTCAATTCTCTACACCATGTGATGGTGGGGTTCTACTAGTCACATGCACATGAATTAATTGTTCATATAATATTAATCACATAGTCAAGTACCTTAATCACATAATTAGGTACTTCAATCACATATTAATTATCACTCATTAATATAATTACTCATCATAAGTATTTGTAATTAATAATACATTAATCACACTCATCATCATATAATGCACAGTATAATTAAATATCAGGTACAGTACAAAAATAACACAGTGCAATAATAACACAATGTAAAAATAACACAGTACAATTTAATTACAGACAGTGTAAAAACTAACGCAGTCTAATTAAATTGTAGATACAGTGTGTCAATAACACAGACAGTGCAATGCAAATATTAACACAGATACAGTGCATAATTAATGCAGGCACAGTGTACAAATAGTACAACTACAATGTAAAAATTATACAGGGGTGCAGGGTATTGCACATAGTTTAGGTTTTATGTCTTCTTTTATTTCTCTGTTTTGTTACTTTTAGTTTGGGGAATGTGTGATTTCCCTAAAATCCTATAAAAGTTAGAGGAAGTATCCCCTAATTTGATTCAAATTATAAATTTAATTTTTTTTCTGCTTTCTTTATTTTGCCTTTTAATACTTTCTTTACCTTATTCTATTATTGAATAATTCATTTATTATATAATTGTTCATGCATTTTAAACTATTCATGAAATCCATTTTTAAGTCATTGTATATTAAACTTGCCAAACCAATTAAAATGAACCGAAAACCTAGTCCCTAAATCCTCTTTGGTTTCGAGGCTAGTGATCTTTTTCTATTGGGATAATAATTGGAGTCAAATGAGTTTTTTCTTACTTTTCCCAATTAATAAATAAATTAAGGTGGCGACTCACAAAACACTTTTCAAAATCAACCAATCTAAACCTGAGGGTTCCATCGTGAGTACAAACCCAAATGAGTATTTCGATCCCCTCTAGCGGATCGGACCGGTGCTCTAGCGAGGCCTCACAGTTGGCGATTCCACTGGGGACCACCTTCTGTTTAAAAAAGAAAATAAGAGGACTAATAATTGGTTTAAATCAAAGTTTGGCACTTTTAATGCAAAAATGGCTTTCATGCATCACTTGCATAAGCTCATTGCTTTTCAACCTAGATTTCTTAGGAAAACAATGGATAGAAAGTAACATCGAGTGGTTAACCCTTCTTGGGTCTATTAGCCAATAGTGAAATCATCCACCCCGCGACTTAACGAGTAAGCACTTACTGTTGGACCCAAACGAGGCTCTTTAATTTTACATATGGTTAGGTATATCACTGCTCTAGTGTGATGAGTACCCAATTCAAGCCACCCTTACCTTTTCATGTAATGAACCTAGAACCTGACCTTAGGTTGTATGTACCACAAGCAAAGCCTTGCACAAATTGTATATTCATGAAATATTTTTTCCCACGCATATCATGTATCCATAATATACAAAACAACATGCATTCATCTCAAACCTAGGTTACACCTTGAACCAATGAAGGGTCAAACACTCTTACATTGATCCAATCACCTTCGCCTCACAAACCTTAAACACCATTGCCCTTTATCTAACCCAAAACTCAGGTGCCCTTAATCCTCACCCTTGACCTTCATCACCTTGACCTAAATCCTTATCCAAGGTACCTTACCCAATACCTTTAGCCCAACATACTATCCTTAAGCCCAACACCCTTGGCCCATTACCTTCAAAACCAACCCATTACCCCTAAGCCCAACAACCTTAGCCCAATATACTCCAACCTCCAAAGTCCAATACCTTTGGCCCAACATACTATCCTAAACTCAAGACCTTGGCCCATCCTATCTTAGGAAATTCCCAAAGCCTAATACCTTTGACCCAATATACTACTTTAAGCCCAAAGACCTTGGCCCATCTTACCTTAGGAAATCTTCCAAATCCCAATACCTTTAGCCCAACATGCTACCCCAAAGCCCAACAACCTTTGGCCCTCATCTACCCCAAATCCCAACATATTTGGCCTACCATCACTTTAAGCCATTGCATTTGGCCCATCAGACTTAAAAGCCCAAAAAACAGTTAGCCCACAACACCATAAGGAATCATTTTCCCTCAGAGTCTGTATATCCCTACTCTTATCATCTTTTCATATCCTCGCCCACCACTCACTGGCTTTTCTCTATTTCTGCCTCAAGGTACCAATGGCCAACCCAATTGATATGGCTTCCCTAACCACACTCATGACCTTTAAGGCTAAGACCGACATGCCTCGATCCCACCTTCCCTTTTAAGCCAAATCCATCACTATGATCCATGCATCTTCACCAAAATGGAAGCCAGACCCCACCTCACCATTACCTAAGTAGCATGTTATGGTGGAGTTCAAGCTCAACTGATATGACTTATCTGAGATTGAATCCAAATCCGAGTATGAGATTGAATCCAAATCCGAGTCCGAGTCTGAGTCCATACTCAGAGTCCATGTTCCAAGTCCAAATTTGAGTTCGAGTCCATGTTTAGAGTCCAAATCTGAGTGCAAGTCCAAGTCTGTCATTTTTGGATTCTTCTTCTATTTTGCACTATCTTCTCCTTTAGCTGATCCCTCATTAGGTTCATATCATCTTTTGTCATCATCTTTCTAAGTTATCATCTTTTGTCATCATCTTTCTAAGTTATCATATTTTTTCAATCCGTCACGTTGCCTTTATCATTCAGTAGGGGTATCTCCTTCCTGTTATCCGTCACGTCTCTTAACTCAAGCAACTAAGTAGCCCTTATCATTCAGTATGGGCATATCCTTCCTGTCATTCATCACATTGCCCTTATTCAGTAAGGGCATCTCCTTCTTGTTATCTGTCATGTCCCTTAGTTCAAGCAACTAAGTAGCCATTATCATTCAATAGGGGCATATCCTTCCTATCATCCATCATATTGCCCTCATAACTTAGAATGGGCAAATTCTTCCTTTCATCTGTCACGTCTTTTAGCTCAAATAGCTAAATAGCCATTATCATTCATTAAGATTATATTCTTCAAGTCGTCTGTCAAAGTCTTTTAGCTCAAAAAGCTAAATAGCTCCTATCATCAATCAAGGGGCATGTCTTCTTAGTCGTTGTTCAAAATCAATCCAGTGTCTCCCCCAAGAGTCCTGTCACTCTAAAGAGTCTCTTCAATCTTAGAAAATAAGATAAGTTGTGCTTGTCTTCTCCAGAAATCATGCTACGATAGCAAAATCATACTATATGCCCAACACCTTTCAAAAGGTCCAACCTACCATCTTTTCAAACCCAAGTCTCCTTGGTAAAATCTCATCTTCCAAGGGCCAAGCCCACCAAAAATCCTAAGTCTCTTAAAGACTCATGATCCTTGAAGCCTAGGTTTCTTGGCAAAGCCAAAGTCAAGCCATGACTCCCGAGGCCTATCCTCCTCAAGCTGATTAAAAAGGACTTGAACCAGTCAAAACCCATCCCATGCTTCATTAGCAAATCATACCATCCGTCCAAAACGCCAATCAGACATGCCTCCTTAGCAAATCATATCATCCCTAATTCCAACTCCTTTAGACAAGCAAAATCAAGCTTGCAAACCAACTGGTCAAATCACTTCCAAAAGCCATGTCCAGAGGCAGACTCTTAACAGATAGGTCACACAAAGCTAATCCACCATCTTCACCTTTGAAAAGGTCAAACCTAACTAAGCCTTCCTACCTAATCTTCTCCAAGGCCAAACTTAACCAAATTTTTCCTACCTAATCTTCTCCTAGGCCAAACCTAACCGAGACTTCCTACCTAATCTTCTCCAAGGCCAAACCCAACCGAGCCTTTCCTACCTAATCTTCTTCTAGGCCACACCTGACCGAGCCTTCCAAGTATGACCTCCTTCCAGGCCACACCTGATTGAGCCTTCCAAACATGACCTCCTCCAAGGCCAAAACCCATCCTAGCCTTTTCTAAAAAATAATTTTTTTCCTTGGCTGACGAGTCCAAGGCTTTCGACCAAACCTTCAAACCAACCTTAGGTATAACCCCATCATCTCTAAGCCAAATAGTCAACCTCGGGCCGAACAATCAAACCAATATCTTTCTAAAATGGGGGCACCTTCCTCCCAAAAACTCAACACTCTCATACCAAATTGACCATTCACAGGTTCAAGGTACCCAATTCATAATTTTTGCATATTCAGATGTATTTCATACTAATCAAAGTGCCTAAATCAAGACAGATCATCAATTTGAATTCTATAAATCAAGATGGATCATTAATCCGAATTCTATAAATCAAGATGGATCATCAATCCGAATTCTATAAATCAAGACAGATCATCAATCCGAATTTTTGAATCAAGGCATCATTTCGATCAAGATTTGATCAAACTAAGTCAAAGGGTCATCCATTTGATCCAATCCAAATCTCCCAAAGAAACTGGGGGCATCCCTTCTTATCCCAATTAGGAAAATCACTTTTTCAACCTCTACTAGAGAGGACCTTTACTTTCTCTTTTTTCTACCAAAAAGGACCAAAGTTAAATTATCCTACCAGAAAGGATCAATCCACTCAATCAATTCAAGTCAAAGGTTTATCCGCCCAAACCAGTCAATCTCAAAGAATCAAACCCATCCTAGGATAGCCTTAGGATCCATGCCTTAAATCTGAATTAGTTTTACCTCAAAAAATTATACCCATCCTAAGATAGCCTTAGGATCCATATCTTAAATCTGAATTAGGTTTGCCTTCTATAATCAGATCAATCCTAGGACAGACTTAGAATCTTTTTCCTAGCA